>APFE031510816.1:1498-69804 GCA_000404065.3 Pinus taeda
CACTACATATCGTGACCGTCGGATTGTAAGTTACAAAATGTACAACGGTAAAGAAACACACTTTACCTAACTCTATACCTAACTCTATACTAGACCCAGTTGAACTTAACTATTTCCTATGTGTCGGAATATCCTAACATATATGAAATTATTTTTTCTTTAATCTCTTATAAATTTAATATTTTATTAGATTATATCAACTTTTGATTGTAATATAAAACTCGTTTCTTCCACATTTTGTACCCTAACCATTTGATCACTTTGCATGAGCAACTGAGTAGATCTTCTATACCTAATATCGCTCCAAAGATTAGGATACCAAACCATCTTTGTCATAAATGATAATGATATTCTAACAATCTCCTTGAAACCACCTTTGACTTCAATAATCTTTGGTAACGCCATTGGCATCAATGAAAACAATTTCTAATATTCTCCCCCTTTAGTATTCGTGGAAACACTAAACGTTGTTACCAATCATGGAAGAGAGTCATGTAAGATTCATTCATGGAAATAGGGAAACACTCTCAACAACACTTTGTTGATGTGTTTATTCCCCCCTTTGTGCATGAAAAACACCTCACCTTTTCTCATTGTTTGCTTATACTCCCCCCTACAATAAGCACAAGACATATTATACCAATTATGTAATGCTTTACCATTTCCCCACCTTTCTTTATAACTATGCAATGTTTGTTCTTAATTTCAATCTTTCTATATAACTATGAAATGTTTGTGCTTAATTCTCCTCCTTTTCCATCAATGGAAAATATATTACCCCTATAAATAATCTCCCCTTATTATTTTGATCATGTAGACTTGTCATCTACTTTTCATGTTGACCTTTGTATTACATTTATCACTTTACTCTCTTGGACAACTTCCTTTCTTTTATGATTAGAGGAATTAGATGAGAGAGGAGAGAGTAATCACTCCCACTATCTACCTAAAGTATTTAAAAGGAGTACCTTGCAATAGGTCTAATATATCATCAACTCATACTACTTTTGTACAGATGAGCTAAGAGCACATTGATGCATGCAACTAGTCTAACACTCAGCTAGGAAGTCACTTATTATTAAGTTGGTTCCCTTAGAATCATGCATAATTTGTATCTTTTTATCATATAGTCGATGTCTAAGAGCTATACACATATCAAAATGACCTACACAAAAGCATTTATTAGTCATTCAAATCATTAACCATATCTCTTGATATTAGATATCTTTTTCAAATTTTAAGAAGGATAATATTTCTCTCCTTGGAATCACTATCAAGGAAAATAATTCCTACAATCAAGAACAAATGTTCTTGTGACTTCTTATACCTCTCGATCTTCTCTCAAGTGTTGTATGTTTTTTTCATATTCTCTTGACACTTTAATGGTTGTCGACAATCATTAAAGAGATATAAATGGCTATTCAGTTGTTACTACTACAACAATTTGTGAGTCTGTTCTCACTTCCTTTAAGAAAAGTAACCATATCACCATATCTCTTTTCTCCTGTTGAGAGTAGGCTACTCTAGATAGGGACTATTTCTACCATTATTTACACCAAATTAGAATTGGTGCAGTTGTTGTTGTTGACACCAATTATTGATACCAATTGTTAATGATTAAATTTTGGCTTACTCATCATATCCTACAACATAAACTCTGAATAATCAAGAAACATCAATATAAATTCCACTCCTTTTTAGACACATTTATACACACTTATTCCAATATCATTACACCAACAATATACTATTGCAACAATAGCATTATAGCTCGTTATTCTTAACAACAATTTAACTGCCTCCTCCCACATTTACCCACTTTCACCGGTCTGCCTGGGCTAAACATGAGCTAAGGGTCACTATGATAAGACTCAACCTCCTATGTGACCTTAAGGAAATGGAGTCAACAACTTAAGACTTTATTGACCTCCCTTAGGTGCCATAGGACATCCACGAGCAAATCAACCCCTCCAGTTGTCCAACCCTTGATTTATCTCTGTTTCACTGACATAGAGCCTCATTTGCTCCCTTGCCAAGGCCTCCAAGTGACTGTAACCCTCCAGCCGCTACCATAGGCTTGCTTCTCAGTGGCTCTAGATTTTTTCAATCAATTCTATGCCAGCATCCCTGAATTCAGAGCCACTTTTTTAGGGATAAGAATCAGGCCCCTACCCAGAACTCAATTAAACTTCCATAAATGATGAATCACATTTATACAAGGCTTACAAACAAAAACTTAACTATGACTTAACCTAATTTCTCCCAACGAGGAATGACATTCTGTCAAACACATGATGAACATGCAATTTATAGGTCATGAAAGCATACTTGAATATAAGGATCTGATAAATCATCTAAGGTTTAACAAGAAGGAGAAATGCCTTCTCTAATAACTTTCATAACACCAATTAGGTCATGCATTCATTAATGACACATTCAGCGAATAAGATGTGATGAGAGCCATACTTAGATTTGTCATATAACCATGCTTATAACCAACATATAGCTAAATATATAACAATGATAAAACAACCATTAAAGCCAAATAATAACAAGTACATTTACTTATCATAGACGAGATAAACTTAGCTCTTATTAACCATATGTGAAAGCTAAACAATTTAGGGACTTCTACGTACCACCAACCATAGATTTGGCTAAACGAAATATTTCTTTCACCCAATCACCCCCATGCCATATTCCAAGCATGAATGTGAGATGTCATGGGATAAACCAATCCATAAATAACCAAAGAAATCTGGAGGTTAAATCACCTCCACCCTCACCATACCATGATCTCACCTAAACCAGCTCCAAGATCACAAAACCAAACCGAGCTTGGATACCTTAGAATTCCTTCACCATCCCTTGAGGAATTTTTCTATCTCCACCCTCCTATTGAGGGCTTCATGAAGAAAACCATCTCCACCCGCAACCCTTGAGATTTTCCTGAAACCACCTCACCCATATTCAAAATATTTTGGAAATCCAAATATCAACTGAGAAAGAATCCCATCACACCATCACTATCTGAAAATTACAAGGGAAGGCTAAAAACCACTATCAAAACCTAGAAAAATCCATGCCACTCACAACAATGAAACCAAATACACACATTCACATACCATGCAGGTTGAAACCAGCTAGGAAAACATACATGCAATTATTCCTACTAAATTTTCTTGATCCAACCTTTCCTTGCTTGATGTTTCCTTTGTTTTCCTTGTCCTTCTTTGTCCTTCCTTTTCTTGCTTGCTTTCCTTCTCCTCTTGGTGCTCTTCTCCTCTATGGAATCAATTCTGAGAATGAACTGACAAAAGGCTACAAACTAATGTTTTGAAGTCTTTTTATTATTGATGCCTCTAATTTCTTCATTTTTCTTATTTTCCTTCAATTTCCTGTTCACATGCGCTTGTCACCTTTCACCTCCCTTTTCTCGTATTCTCCTTTATTTTCATAAATAAAATACAAATAATTGTTTTTTTCCTTTTCAAAGTCGTTGCCATTTCCTTTGCCAATTTCCCCTTAGCCATAATACATAGCAGGTGATGTCCATTAGGATAGTTTTCCCAACATTCATCTTGGAAAATGTGTCCCTTGACCTTGCCCTTATTTTACCTTTATTAAACTTTATTACATGAAATTTTAACCTAGGGCTATTACAAACCCATCCCCCTTAGGGGAACAACATCTTTGGTGTTCTATGACACCAGAAAAGTAGCTAAAAACCAAAACACACTACCCATGGAGCTTTATAACTCACATCGTTTCAATATTTACAATTAACAACCTGCTTAAAAGCAAAACCATCATGACAACCATATCACTTATTGGAGCTTTATAATACATCTCATGGAGGTGTTTACATCCATGTACATATATACATATACAAAAACTGCTTTGCCTCAAGTAGAAAAGAATGAAGGGCACATAGCTCGCATCTGATCAACCATCTCCCATGTAGCTTCACTGGGCCCAAAGTGCTTACACTGCACATTAAATTTTTCAATTGCTATGTTCCGGAGCATGTGTTGTTTCCACTGCAATATGTACTGAGGTTCCAACTGGAATTATCCTTCTGTTTCCACTTGCATATAGACCAATCAATAACATGATCAACATCCTTTTCATATCTCTTAAGCAATGAAACATGGAAAACGTCATGGAATTTCACTATTGGAGGTAGTGCAAGTCCATAGCCTACTCGTCTAATCCTCTCAAGGATCTCAAAATACTCAAAATATCAAGGTGCAAACTACACACATGATCCAATAGTCTGAAACAACCCACCTAGATGCATACACTTTGCTTTCACCAAATGAAAGTCCAAAAATCTATCCACAAAATGTGTGACTTCCTTCTTCATATTTAGCCAATAGCAGAACTTCCAATGTTGTTAATGTATTATGATATCCTGGGTGACCTGAATATGGTTTGACATGAAAGTCCCTTAATATAAGCTTCTTGATTCCATTATCTTTCGATACATAGATATTGTCCCTCAATGTGATCAAACCATTTGTTCTAAGATGATAATCCACATATTTTTCACCTATACTCTGGTCTAACATGTGTCTAAGCTCCATGTACCTGTCATCATACTAGCCTTCTTATAAGATCTAATCCTGTAAATCTATCCAATAAGAGCTCACCACTTCAACATGGTTCATCTGTACTCTCCTGCTGAGAGCATCTGCCACCCTATTCTCCTTACCCTTAATGTATATGATCTTGAAGTCAAACTCATTGATCATGGCCAACCATCTAGCATTCCTGGCATTTATATTCAATTAGTCAAACAAATATCTCAACCCACTGTGATCACTCATTAATACAAACCTCCTGCTAAGAATATAACACCTCCATATCTCTAAGGCATGAATAATAGCTACCAACCCAAGATCATGTGCACATAGTTATTCTAGTGCTCATTCAAATTCCTAGACTCATAACACACCACTTGTCCCTCCTTCATCAAGACTCCACCAATTCCTCTCTTGCAAGCATATGCACCCACCACAAACTCTTTGTTTAGATTTGCAATTTTAAGAACTAGAGAATTTGTCAAGAACTGCTTCAACTACTCAAAACTAGTCACACACTGCTCTATCCATTCAAATTTATTACCTTTCCTTTGCAATGGTGTAATACGATATGAAATGCATGAAAAGTTCGAGATGAACCTCCTATAGTAACCTGCTAACCCCATGAATGATCTAACTTCATCCAAATTCTTAAGAGTTGCCCACTCTATGATAGCCCTTATATTTCCTTGATCCACTATTATGTCTTCCTTGTAGACAACATGTCCCAAGTAACATACCTCTGTCTAAAAGAAGCTACAATTGCTAAGCTTAGCCTACAATTGATTCTCTCTTAGGAACCTCAATACACTCCTCAGTGTTCGACATTATCTTCCCCATTCTTAGAATATATCAATATATCATCATTGAACACAATAACAAACTTGTCCAGATAAGGACGCAACACATTATTCATTGTTGGGAACAGGATCCCCCAAGGATAGTTTTGGGGCTAAAAGCCCATGTTTTGGGTCAATTTTGTAATAAAGTTGTAAATTCTCCACATTTTGTGTCGTGGAGCGTGAAGGTGTCAAGAGTCATAAAGGGTTGTCCGTCCTTATTTTATAAAGTGTAAAGTCAGTTGCAAAGATCCAGCCATGGTCCATGGACCATGGGATTGTATAAAAAGAGCCAAGTAAGTAAGCTCTAAGTAGCTAGAAGTCTTTAGTGAAGAAGACAAGGCTTGGAGTCTTGGTAGCAAAGTCTAAGTGTTTTGGGTCATAGCATAAGTAGAGGCTTTGCAGCTGAGTGCATAGAGGCCTAAGGTAGAAGTCCATAGCTGAGTGCGCAGACCCTTGCAACTGTGTGTGTAGGGTAGATAGAGGTTGTAATAATCTGAAGATATCATTAAAGAGAAGTATTCAACAAATTCTGTGTATTTATTTCATGTTAATGTATCTAGTTATATTTCGTTTTGGGTTTACTTTACAATGTTTATGTAATGCGCGAATATATGTGATTATATTGGGTAAATGAACGGAGGTAAGAATATCAGATTACTCGGCGCTAACTGTGATTGTTTAGTAAGATAAGTAAAAAACTTAAGATAACTTGGGAACTCGTACAATACGTTTTCATAGCAGCGCGAAAGTACTGGGACCACAGGTTAAGGCTGTGTGAAGGTCACTCACACTCCTTCGTGGAGGTACTGAAGGGCAAAGTAAAGGGCTAGACTGACAGAGCCCTAGAACTTAACGACCTGTGCGAAGCAAGAATAGAGGATATAAACTAACATCATGACTATCTCAGGGTGTGGTAACTTAGTTCCAGCATCCCCCCATACTGCTTTGGGTGAGACTTCGGTCCGCGCTCCGTGGGATGATGCTGAAAGGGCTAGTAGTGTAGGGATTTGTTTGGCTAACTAACGTTGAACCTAGGTCAGGACCCATGCAACCAACAAAATGTTTCATTGTCACGACTGGAATATGCATATGATATGTGTGATGTCATATCATTGGAATCCAACTAAGAAAAAGGTTGAATATTGGTGGGATAGAAATATCCACAAATTCACGGTGCAGGAGAACATAAATCTGCAACTAACAAAGGAACAGTGCCTAGATAGGTACCTATATATAGAAATTCATGAGATCTTTTCCTATTCCTTTCTGATTGAGCTATACGAAAGGATCGCAAAGCTAGCAAATAGCCAAGGAAGGTGGAGACTTGATAGTCCTATTGCCTGGACCCTGGAGTTAGTATAGAGACTAGAAGCCTCTAAGGATAAGATTTCCCGTGTTGTTAATCATTGGCTTGATCACATCATAAGAGGATTTGTGACTGAATTCATGGTTGATACCTCAGTTAGTTACAGGAGGCGGAGGGATTTTTTTTCAAAGGTCCATGAATTAAGTACTTGAAGTCTTTGAATACTTGGATTAAGATGTTATTGTGTGAAAAACGAGTTATGCAACTACCTTGATGTTCAGAGCTATGCGAAGTGGAAATACTTATAGAAATGAAGGAAGAAATGGTCCTGAGTATAGCCCACTAATTTCAAATCCATTGGGTGATGAAGAGGGAGTAGCGCAAGCTTCTCCACGAAGTGCAATTCAGTTAATAAGACAGGGATTCCTGCGACTACCACCTCCAACTTCACCACCATCACTTGCGACTTCACCGATACCACCACCACCTCCACCATAGTTCAGCATGGAAAATTCAGTGAAGTTTCCTTTATTTGAAGGCTTGTGAAATGAGGACCCAAACCAGTTTTGGTTCGTTGTGAAATTTGTATGGGGAGTTGATGCAAGAGCATTCAGCTTAGCAATTTCATTACATTTTAGTTTACTTAGTGGGTATTGTGTTTTCAAGGAAGTTGGATTCATATGTATGTAATTATTAATGTTTTGAGTGATTAGAATAGGAATTAATTAGATATTGAGAGGATATTTGTAAATGCTCTCGAATGAAGGAGAACATGAGTGATGATGAGTGATGATGAGAGAGTTGGAAATTAATTGTAGTTCTTAGACTAAAAAGTGGTGTCATGATTCAGGGAACTAGAGAGTATTCTTAGGGATTACTAGAGTTAAAAGTGGACTTAGAAGATATTCAGGATTTAGTTCAGTAGATTAAGGATCTGAACCAGAATTGGTTAAAAATAACCTTTTGTATAATTGTAAGCCTAAAAGGCATAGTAGAGAAGTAGAGAATAAGTTAGTCAGTCAGGAGTCAAAGAGTTAGTCATTTAGGCCGACGGGAAGGAAAAGAAAGGCCACTGATATAGAAGATCAAGTCGAGGAAGAGATTCCTGTGTAAATGGTTGTTTATTAATACAGAAAACTCGATTTGGAGTTTTTATGATGTGTACTATGTAATTGAATTATAGATTGTGTGTGTGACTAGAGTAATTCTGTGTAACTTATATTGCAGGCATACAGAATCAGAGAAGGAATAATAGAGAAGTATGTTACATGGTTGCACACAAATAGTATTGGAGAAAGCCTTTAATGTTACAGCGAAGGTGAAGAAAGCATAAAGGCACGAAGGAAGATCAAGATCAGAACAAGAAAAGATCGTGAGGTGAAGACAAATACACAGGCAGAAAGTCGAATGAGCTATTTCATAGTAGGAGCCAAAAGAATGTAATGGTGCATAGGAACCATTAGATCAGTTAGATCAAAGAATGAGAGCAAGGGAGATAGATGACTGAGATTAAGTCACAAAAAATAAAGTGAAGAATATGAACGACCAAGTTCTTTAAGTTTCATACTAAGCATGTGGGCAGTTTCCAAGGAATAGAAGTAGTTTCTTGCGCACCCTAAAGGTGGTAAGCGGTCTTTCAAATTTTCACACGATTAAGCTTAGACATTGACATGTAGTATAACGGTGGAGAGAGAAAACCACTTTTCTCATGTGCTCCAATTGGATAATAGTCGTGCAAATATCTGTGAGCACACTAACCATTGGATCAAGCGAGATTGATCAATGGTGGAGAGCAGTGAAGCTGGTTGGCAATCGGGTGACACAACAACCATTGGATTGGGTGGAGAAGATCAATGGTGGAGATCATCTGGGATAGTTAATGATCAGGTGACATGATAACCGTCAGATCGAGGAACGAGATCGATGGAGGAGATTGAACGCACTAAGGAAAGCATCGATATCCGTGCAAAAGGTTTGAAGAAAGGTGGGAAGGTAAGGATTAAGTTTGTTTATGAAATATTTCCATTATATGAGAATTATAATAGAAATGAGTGAAGTTAATGTTTTATGGGTTAAGTTTGGGTTTTAACCAAAATTTGAAGACCATGGTATGGTTGACATGTGTGTGGAATAAAATTAACCAAAGGTTATGAAGGGTTGTGAAAGGTTCCGCTCAAAGGTTTATTAAAGTCTAAACTTGGGATAGTTGACGAATCTATTTCCGCTTATTGACTTAAACTTTGATAAAGTGGGTTTTCATCAGATGTTATATTTTCACTCGTTAAAGTTTTGGTTGAAGACAATTTTCCCTAAGAATGGAATTTTGAGAATTTGTGGGATACACATAGTGTGACATGCAATTGTATTTGCATACTGTGGGTATATGTGGCTTAGGCTGCATCATTGGGGTATATGCAACTTAGGTTGGAATCATTTAGTATTAGCGAAGAACAAGGAAATTCTACATGTAAGAGTTCTTTGAGAAACTTAGAACATAGTTATGTTTTCAAGGTGTGTATACAGGTGAATGGTGATGAAAGTAGGTAAGAGGAGATCAGATTTTAAATCTGACAAACAATAGACACACATAGATAAAGTGTAGCAGAATTGTAGATGCAAAGGAAATAGAGAACAATCCATTCAAAGTGCAGGTGAATGGTAGAACAAGATCATGCAGAAGTCTTGAAGGTAGTGGTATAAGAAGGTGAGAAGATTGGAGAAACCTAGAGCAAGGAGTGCTCAATTGGTTCTAGAGGGGAGAAACAGAGAGATGCCAAAAGACTAATCTCACAGGATAGAAGCTTAGTGAGGAACGTGTAGCAAGAAGGAGAGTTGTTACTGCAAAGGTATTGTTGCAGCTCACAGGAAGATCATAAAGGCAATTCCACAAGAGGATGTGGGTAGAATTACTAAGGGATGAAGAAAGCTCGAAAGAATTTTTGAGTGAAAGAAGAGGTGGTCAAAACCTAGTATTTCATTTGTGATTGAAATACAAGAGGACAATTGTTTTATTAAAAGGTGTAGTTGAGTTGAAGCCTAGAAGCAATAGAGAGAAGTGCTGAAAAATGTCCAAGAGAATAGAGGACCAAGTGCTTGCCAAAAGACCAAGTATAGAGGAAATCTTGGTGAGGTAAGTGGCAGTAGGGAGGACTTGCTGTTGCAGAGGCTTTAATGCAGCTCATAGTAAGTGAGTGAGGAACTCATGAAGATAGAGAAGAAAATGATTACTGATAGTCATAATAGAGGTAACAAAGGTTCTGAGGAAGACCACAATAGAAGAAAAGTGAAGAAGGAGGATGCCAAGGCAAATGGCAAGAGGATGAGTCAAGAGAAACGTGACAAAAAAATTGCAAAGTTAAAAGAACAACTTAATGTATTAAGGATGATACTACAAGAAAACCAAAGACAAGGTTGGGTCTTGGGGAAAAAGGAAGTGAATTGGTCTAAGTTATAGAGAAGGCTAAAATGGAGGAAAGTACTCAAAGAAGCTGAGTTGGAAATGGAAGTTTCCATTTGTGAAGCAGAATAGGGTGAAGTTCTGGGTAAAGATGAAGACTAGAGATATATGGAAGATCTTATGAATTATTATGAGAATTCAAGACAACAAGGAGATATGATGACTAAAGCATCAAGTGGAACCACAAGGTCTTATGTTTTTGAAACTGATAGTCTGTGTATGATTCCAGGTATTGCAGGAGAAAAGCAACTTTGTGAAGATGTATTTAGGGTGGATGAAGATCTTGAAGTGAAAGGTGACAAAGAATATATCTTAGAAGAGGAAGAATTTGACTATTTACAGTAGAAAGAGTCTATGGATGAATTACTTAATGAAAAAAGACAGTCATTTGAAGTTGTCATAGAGATGGAAGATTAGGATCTTATTTTGATGAAGAACGAAGGAATATTGGCTCAGAGAGGTAATCTAATGAATTTTATTAATTTTATTGATGAAGAACAAATGCAGGAGAATATTATTGCAGATGATGGGGAAAGGATAGCTCTTGAAGAAGGGTTACAGAGAGACATCAAATGTATTGAAGAACAAGGACATCTACTGAAAGATGTTAAGAAAGAAGAAGACTATGAAAAATATTTAGCAAAGGGAGACAGGACATCTGATGATTGGTCAATAACAAAGGAAGGATTTGATGAAAATGAGACAGAAATGTTTCAAATTGAAGAGTCAGTTTTAGAATTGAAGAAGACTATAAGTTTCTAGGTCAGACATGCTAACGAGGAAGGTGAAAAACATAAAGATACCATGCTTGAAGAAGATAAATTGATTGTCATAATTAGTAAAGAAAGTTAAGGACAATTACTGAGGGTTTTCAAAGAAGAGGAAGGAAAATCTGCTGGAACTGATGAACAAAATAGTGATGTATTTGAGGAGGATCAAGTACAAAGGAAATTGGAGGAAAAATTACGTTTTGAAAGTAAATTTACAGATATTGAATAGAGGTTGTTTGGAAAGCAACAAGAGGGTAAGGATGAAAGGGCGATACTAAGGATCCAACAACTTCAAAGAGAAGACAACAAAGAACACTTTGAAGATGAGTGGACAGAGTACAACAACAAATGGAAAAGTAATTATCAGTCAAAAGATAAATTGGACATAGAGATTGAAAGAATAATAAGATTGATGATGAAGGTGCCTTGAAAGAAAACAACAATAAGAAGGCTAAGGAGAAGTAGAAAGAGAAAGACAACAACAGATTGTGAAAGCAAGTTAGTGGAACAAAGCAACATAAAGTGTGGAAACCTACAAAACAATGACAAACAATCGCAGCAACCAAACACAAATTGCATAACAAAGTATGGGATCCAGGAAGACAAAGGTCAAAAGAACATGATCAAGAGATCATGATTATTTTAACCTTTGGAGTCTGACGTAGGAGCATTCATCTCAGCAATTTCATTACATTTTAGTTAACTTAGGGGGTCTTGTGTTTTCAAGGAAGTTGGATTCCTATGTATGTAATAATTAATGTTTTAAGTGTTTAGAATAGGAATTACTTATATATTGTGAGGATATTTGTAAATGCTCTCGAATTTTGGAGAACATGAGTGATGATGAGTGATGACGAGAGAGTTGGAAATCAATTGTAAGTCTTAGACTAGAAAGTGGTGTCATGATTTGTGGAACTAGAGAGGATTCTTAGGGATTACTAGAGTCAAAAGTGGACTTAGAGGATATTCAGGATTTAGTTTAGCAGATTAAGGATCTGAACCAAAATTGCTTAAACAAAACCTTTTGTATAAGTGTAAGCCTAAAAGGCATAGTAGAGAGGTAGAGATTAAGTTTTTCAGTCAGGAGTCATAGATTCAATCATTTAGGCATACGAGCAGGAAAATAAATGCCACTGATATAGAAGATCAGGCTGAGGAAGAAATTCCTGTGTAAATGGTTGCTTATTAATATATATAACCCGACTCGGAGTTTGTATGATGTGTACTGTGTAATTGAATTATAGATTGTGTGTGTGACTAGAGTAATTCTGCGTAACTTAGATTGCAGGTGTGCAGAATCAAAGAAGGAATAATAGAGAAGTGTGTTACGTGGTTGTGCACAAACAATACTGGAGAAATCTTCTAATGTTACAATGAAGGTGAAGAAAGCATAAAGGCATAAACAAAGATCGAGATCAGAACAAGCAAAGATAGTGAGGCAAAGACAAATACACAGAAAGAAATATGAATGATCTATTCACAATAGGAGCCAAAAGAATGTAATGGTGCACAGGAACTGTTAGATCAGTCAGATCAATGAATGAGAGCAAGGGAGATAGACGACTAAGATTAAGTCACACAAAATAAAGTGAATAAGATGAACAATGGAGATTAAGTCAAGTTCTTTAAGTTTTGTATTAAGCACGTGGGTAGTTTCCAAGAACAAGAAGTAGTTTCTCGTCCGCCCTAAAGGTGGTAAGTGGTTTTTTCAAATTTTCATGCGATTAAACTTAGAGGCTGACATGTAGCAAATTGTGGAGAGAGAAAAACACTTTTCTCACGTGCTCTCAATTGGATAATGGTTGTGCAAATATCTATGCGATATTGCGATAACCATTGGATCAAGTGAGATTGATCAACAATGGAGAGTAGTCAAGATGGTTGGACATCAGGTGATGTGACAACTGTTGGATTGGGCGGAGTAGATCAATGATGGAGATCATCTGGGATAGTTAATGATTGGCTGACGCAATAACCATCAGATCAAGGAATGAGATTGATGGGGAAGATTAAATGCACTAAGGAAAGCATTCATATACATACAAAAGGTTTAAAGAAAGGCAAAAAGGTAAGGATTAAGTGATTTTATGAAATATTTCTATTATAGGAGAATTATAATAGAAATGAGAAGATTTAATGTTTTATGGGTTAAGTTTGGGTTTTAATCAAAGTTTGAAGACCATGGTTTGGTTCACATGTTTGGGGAATAAAATTAACCGAAGGTTATGAAGGGTTGTGTAAGGTTCCACTCAAAGGTTTATTAAAGCCTAAACTTGGGATAGTTAGACGAATATATATCTGCTTAAAGACTTAAACTTTTATGAAGTGGGTTTTCATCAGATGTTATATTTCCGCTGGTTAAAACTTTGGTTTAAGAGAATTTTCACTAAGTACGGAATTTTGAGAATTCCTAGGACACACATAGTGTGGCATGAAATTGTATTTGCATACTGTGGTATATGTGGCTTAGGCTGCATCATTGGGGTATATGGAGCTTAGGATGGCATCATTAAATGATGACAGCTCAACTGATTGAACGTAATAAAGCTATCACTTTACATAATTAGTACATGGACCTATGGGCTATGGGCCCACGTATTTATCAGAAGCCTTTGAATTGTCAAACATTACACAAAACACATCCAATCACCTGTCAGTCAACAAGCAATGCAATAAAAAAAAACCCAACCAACGAATGTCGGTCTCGCTTTAACATTTAAGACCTGGAACTCAAAAGGAAATAAACCCGTGTCGATAACACATCAGGTCTGCTCAATGGGTTATCCCATGCACACATTCAAGCCTGATTAATGTTCAATCAAACAACCAACAAATGGTCTGGATGGCCAAAACTCAACAAGGTCTTAACCTTGTTGTATAAACCCTCATCGCGCCCATTTTTAAAATTAACAGTCACAATTGTTTACACACGATATGCGTCCAATCGCCTTTAAACAGACAGTCTGATCACCTTTGGACTTAAAACTCGTTTGGATGATTTTTTTGGGTCTGCTAGTTGAGATAATTTGCTAGCAATTTCTCCACGCGATCACGATAGATCTCCTTCCAATGCACGATTATGATAGTTCCTCTGGGTTCCTCTTCCGCCGTTATTATCCATCGATCTAGATGATCCGATGGTTCCCGTTGTTTTTATTCAATATCCTCTATTGACTTGATCTCATTCGCTATTGGTGGAATTACGTTATAACACAGAGTTATCTCTTCCATGCTCATTTAAGGCACTCACATTGCTCCATACACATCTCACCCTATGATATTGAATAATATCTTGATCGCCATCGATCCTTGTAGTGATCGATGGTCGATCAACAAACCTGTAACATGGGATTTAACTCTTTCAATGCATACATCTAAGCTATAGGTAAAAAATTTATAAATACACAAAATCTAGACAACACACAATATTTCAATTATATACAGAACAAGATTACATTCTAATGCGTCTCAGCCTTAGTCACAAATTCTCCTGCAACTACATTGTATCCAATCTCTCTCTCATCACAACATGTAGTTACACAATTTATAGAAATAACTACAAAATCATGGATCATTCTCGATCCATGATCTTCTCCTAAAATCATTCAATCAAGCCCCTAAATCTCTTTATATGCATACATGGCAGATAATTACATTTAATCAAGCCTTATCAATTCCATCATTTTATCTTTATTTAAATAGAATTTGGCCCGGTTTACACTGATTGTCCATATTTCCCCTTTTACAACATTGGATTCTAATTTTAATGAAGGGTGCTCGAATGCTCCTGCATCACACTCCCGAGATGCAAAAATTTATGACCTCCTAGACATATGTCTCTCCATCCCTTAGCAATTCTACCCACATCCTCTTTGGAATTGCCTTTATGATCTTTCCATGAGCTGCAACAAAACCTCTGCAGTAACAAGTTCTCCCTGCTACACATGCCTCACCAAGCTTCTCTCTTTTGAGCTTAGTATTTTGGCATCTCTTTGGTTCTCTCTTCTTTGGAACCATATGAGCACTCCATGCTCTAGGTTGCTGCAAGTTTTCTCACCTTGTTCTGTCATTACCTACACGACAATATAAAGACCATAAACTCTCCAACATTCAATATAACTGTATCTCCTCCCTTTTTTCACTAACTCCTTCTCGTAGGAAATATTTTCTCAGCTCTGATACCAAAATGATGACAGCTCAAACTCTTGAACGCAGCAAAGCTATCACTTTACATAATTAGTACGTGGACCTATGGGTTATGGGCCCACGTATATATTGGAAGCCTTTGAATTAGTGGACTTTACACAAAACCCATCCAATCACCGGTCAGTCAACAAACAACATAATACAACAAAACTTGGCTAACGAACGTTGGTCCCACTTTAACAATTAAGACTCAGAACTCAAAAGGAAATAAACGCACATTGATAACATATTAGGTCCGCTCGGTACGTTAACCCGTGTGCACATTCAAGCACGATTACTATCCAATCAAACACTCGATGAATGGTCTGGATGTTCAGAACTCAACGAGGTCTTAACCTTGTTGTATACATCGTCATCACGTCCATTTTTTGAATTAACAATCACGCTTGTTTGCACGCGACATGTGTCTAATCGCCTTTAAATGGACGGTCCGATCAACTCTGGAATTTAAACTCGTTTGGATGATTTTCTCAGGTCTACTAGCTGAGATAACTTTTTTGCAAGTTCTCCATGTGATCATCATAGATCTCCTTCCATCACATGGCTATGATAGTTCCTCCGAGTTCCTCTTCTGCCATTATTATCCATCGATCTAGACGATCCAATGGTTCCCGTTGTGTTTATTCAATCTCCTCCGATGACTTGATCTCGTTCACTATTGGTGGAATTACGTTATAACAAAAAGTTATCTCTGCCATGCTCATTTAAGGCACTCACATCTCTCCATACACATCTCATTCTATGGTATTGAATAATATCTTAATCACCATCGATCCTTTTAGTGATCGATGGTCGATCAACAAACTTGTAACATGGGATTTAACTCTTTCAATGCATACATCCAAGCTATAGGTAAACAATATATAGATACACAAATTCCAGACAACACACAATAATTCAATTATATACAAAACAAAATTACATTCTAAGGCGTGTCAGCCTTAGTCACAAATTCTCCTGCAACTACATTGTATCCAATCTCTCTCTCATCACAACACGTAGTTACCTAATTTATAGAAATAACTATAGAATCATGGATCATTCTAGATCCATGATATTCTCCTAAAATCGTTCAATCAAGGCCCTAAATCTCTCTATACTCATACATAGTAGATAATTACATTTAATCAAGCCTTATCAATTCCATCATTTTAGCTTTGTTTAAATAGAATTTGCCCCGGTTTACACTGATTGTCCACATTTCCCCTTTTACAACATTGGATTATGATTTTAATGAAGGGTGCTTGGATGCTCCTGCATCAGACTCCACCATTATCAATCCACTTGATCCAATGGTTATCGCATAATCTTGTGCAGATATTTGCATGACCATTATCTGGTTGAGAGCAAGTGAGAAAAATGGTTTTCTCTCTCCATCATTTGCTACGTGTCGGCCTCTGATCTTAATCGTGTGAAATTTTGAAATATTACTTACCACCTTTAGGGTGAGCGAGAAACTAATTCCTGTCCTTGGAAACTGGCAACGTTCTTAATATGCAACTTAAAGAACTTGGCTTAATCTCCGTTGTTCATCTTCTTCACTTTATTTTGTGCGACTTAATCTTAGTCTTTTATCTCCCTTTCCCTCATTCGTTGATTTCACTGATCTAACGGTTTTTATGAACCATTACGTTCTTTTGGATCCTACTATGAAATAGCTCATTTGACTTTCTGTCTGTGTATTTGTCTTCCACTCACGATCTTCGCTTGTTCTGATCTCGATCTCCATTCGCACCTTTATGCTTTCTTCACCTTTGTTGTAACATTAAAGAATTTCTCCAATACTATTTGTGTGTAACCACGTAACACACTTCTCTGTTATTCCTTCTCTGATTCTGCACACCTGCAATATAGGTTATGTAGAATTACTCTAGTCACACACACAATCTATAATTCAATTACACAGTACATATTATACAAACTCCGAATTGAGTTATTTGTATTAATAAACAACCGTTTACACATGAATTTCTTCCTTGGCCAGATCTTCTATATTAGTGGCCTTTCTTTTCCTGCCCATAGACATAAATGGCTGAATCTCTAATTATTGATTGAGCCTCTGAGCACCCTTCATTCAAATCGGAATCCAAAGCCATGAAAGAGGAAATGTGGACAATCTTTGTAAACCAGGGCAAATTTTATTTAAACTGAGCTAATTTGATGGAATTGATAAGGTTGGATTTAATGTAATTATTTGCCATGTATGCGAATAGAGAGATTTAGGGATATGATTGAGTGATTTGTGGGAGGAAATTGTGGATCTCAGATGATCCACGTTTTTGTAATTTTCTATATAAAGCATCTATGTTGTGTGATAGAGGAGAGAGAGTACATAATGTAGTCATAGGGAAATTTGTGAGTTAAGGCCGTGAGGCCTTAACATGAAATCAAATTATGTATATAAGTGAAATATATGTGTTATTATATATCTGTTTGTTAACTGAGTTGATTGTGTGTTTGTGTCTTTATATATACGTTTTTTGCTGTAAAGTTGTTAAATATGTGTGTACAAGTATAAAGGATGAAGTTCCTATGAACTTCACCTTAAACAATGTATGGCAGAGTTAAATGTGTAGTGTACATGAATTCCATCAATAAGAAAGTGATAACCATTGGATTAGAGAACTGATCAACAAAGGAGAAGAGTTTCAATCGAAACTTGAGTCGATGGAGTAACACAACGAAACCTTCAAATCATCTAGATCGATGGATAATATCGACGGAAGATCTGAATCGTCTGATCGGACATACCCAACAGATCAACAGATCAATGGTCATCGCATGGTAACAAGCGCTGAAGTTTAATTCTAAAAACAGACCCGATGAACTCATTAAAAAGAGTTTATAGTTACAAAGGATTGGACCATCTATTCAAGGAGTGATCAGATGCATATCACGTGCCAACAAGTGTGGACCTTAATTCTAAAAATGGACATGATGAGGGTTTATACAACGAGATTAAGACCTCATTGGGTTCTAGAAATCAAGACCATTTGTTGGTTGATTGAGAAGACAATCATCGCGCTTGAATGTGCGCATGGGTTAACATTTCTAGCGGACCCGATATGTTATGGGTTGGGGTTTAATCTATTTGGGTTATGGTCTTAAACTTTAAAGTGGGACCTAGGTTTGTTGGTCAGGTTATGTTATGATTTCGCTAATGTAAAAGCTTCCGATATAAATGTGGGCCCATAACCCACAGGTCCACAAATGAGAATTATTTAAAGATGCAAATTTTTTGCGTAAAAGCGACTTAGCTATCATCATTTTTGGTATCAGAGCAGGGAAAATATTTCCTACGAGAAGGAGTTTGCGAACAAAAGGAGGAGGTAGAGTTATATTGAATGTTGGAGAGTTTATGGTCTTTATATTGTTGTGCAGGTAAGGAGAGAAGAAGGTGAGAAAACTTGCAACAACCTAGAGCATGGAGTGCTCATATGTTTCCAAAGAAGAGAGAACCAGAGAGATTCCAAAAGACTACGCTCACAGGAGAGAAGCTTGGAGAGGCATGTGTAGCAAGGAGAACATGTTACTGCAGAGGTTTCGTTGCATCTCATAGAAAGATCATAAAGGCAATTCCACAAAGGATGTGGGTAGAATTACTAAGGGATGGGGAAAGCATATGACCGAGAGGTCATAAATTTTTGTACCTTGGGAATCTGATGCAAGAGCATTTGAGCACCCTTCATTCAAATCGGGATCCAAAGGTGTGAAAGAGGAAATGATGGAGTGATTTGTGGGAGGAAATCGTGGATCTTAGATGATCCACTTTTTTGTAATTTTATATATAAAGAGTGTGTGTTGTGTGATAGAGGAGAGAGAGTACACAATGTAGTCGCAGGGCAATTTGTGAGTTAAGGCTGTGAGGCCTTTTCCTGTAATAGAATTATGTATATTAGTGAATTATACATGTTATTATACATCTACATCTTAACTGAGTTGATTATGTGTTTGTGTCTTTATATATATATTCTTTCCTGTAAAGTTGTAAAATATGTGTGTACAAGTGTAAAGGATGAACTTCCTATGAACTTCACCTTAAACAATGTATTGCAAAGTTAAATGTGCAATGTATGTGAATTCCATCAATAATCGAATGATAACCACTGGATTAGAGAACTGATCAATGGAGGAGAAGAGTTTCAAGTGAAACTGGAGTTGATGGAGTAAGGAACTCTCAAATTGTTTAGATCAATGGATAATATAAATGGAAGATCTGAATCGTCCAATCGAAAAGACCCAACAGATCAACAGATCAAAGGTCATCGCATGGTAACAAGTGTTGAAGTTTAATTCTAAAAACGGACCCGATGAACTCATTAAAAAGAGTTTACAGTTCTAGAGGATCAGACTGTTTGTTTAAGAGGTGATCAGACACATATCATGTGCCAACAAGCGTGGACCTTAATTTCAAAAATGGACGTGATGAGGGTTTATACAATGGGATTAAAACCTCGTTGGGTTTTGGAAATCAAGACCACCTGTTAGTTGTTTGATCGGGCATTAATCGTGCTCAAATGTGAGTGTGGGTTAACATTTTTGGCAGACCAAATATGTTATGGACTGGGGTTTAATCTATTTGGGTTTTAGTCTTAAACATTCAAAGTGGGACAGGAATTTGTTGGTCGGGTTATATTATGATTCCACTAATGTAAAGGCTTCCGATATATACATGGGCCCATAACCCACAGGTCCACAAACAAGAATTATTTAAAGATGCAACTTTGCTAGGTAAAAGCGGCTTAGCTGTCATCATTTTTGGTATTATAGCTGGGAAAATATTTCCTGTGCGGAGTTTGCAAAAAAAAGGAGGAGATACAATATTATTGAATCTAATATAGCTAGGCTACTTGAACGCAACAAAGTTATCACTTTACATATTTAGTACGTGGACCTGTGGGTTATGGGCCCATGTATATATCAGAATTCTTTAAATTGGTGGACTTTAGACAAAACCCATCCAATCACCGGTTGGTCAACAAATAGCATAATACAACAAAACCAAACCAATTAATGTTGGTCCCACTTTAACATTTAAGACACGTAACTCAAAAGGAAATAAACCCATGTTGATAACACATCAGGTCCACTTGGTGTGTTAACTCGTGCGCACATTCGAGCGTGATTACCATCCGATTAGACACCCAACAAATGGTCTGGATGGCCGGAATTCAATGAGGTCTTAACCTTGTTGTATAAACCCTCATCATGTCCATTTTTCGAATTAACAACCACACTTGTTTTCACGCGATATGCATCCCATCACCTTTAAATGAACGGTCCGATCACCTCAGGACTTTAAACTCGTTTGGATGATTTTCTTGGGTCCACTATCCGAGATAACTTGCTCGCAAGATCTCCACACTATCACTGTATATCTCCTTCCATCACATGGCTATGATAGTTCCTCTCAGTTCCTCTTCTGCCATTATTATTCGTCAATCTAGATGATCCGACGGTTCCCATTGTGTTTATTCAATCTCCTTCGTTGAATTGATCTCGTTCGCTATTGGTGGACTTACATTATAACACAGAGTTATCTCTGCCATGCTTGTTTAAGGCACTCGCATCACTCCATACACAGCTCACTCTATGATATCGAATTATCTTTGGATCGTCATCGGTCTTTGTAGTGATCGATGGTCGATTAAAAAACCTGTAACATGGGATTTAAGTCTTTCAACGCATACATCTAAACTATAGGTAAACAATATATAGATACACAAAATCCAGACAATAGACAATATTTCAATTATATACGGAACAAGATTACAGTCTAAGGCCTCTCAGCCTTAGTCACAAATTATCATGCGACTACATTGTATCCAATCTCTCTATCATCACAACACGTAGTTACACAATTTATAGAAATAACTACAGAATCATGGATCATTATAGATCCATGATCTTCTCCTAAAATCGTTCAATGAAGCCTCTAAATCTCTCTATACACATACATGGCAGATAATTACATTTAATCAAGCCTTATCAATTCCATCATTTTAGCTTTGTTTAAACATAATTTGCCCCCATTTACACTAATTGTGCATGTTTCCCCTTTTACCGCATTGGATTGTGATTTTAATGAAGGGTGCTCAGATGCTCCTGCATCAGACTCCTGAGTTACAAAAATTTATGACCTCTTGGTCATATGCTTCTCCATCCTTTAGCAATTCTACCCACATCCTTTGTGGAATTTCCTTTATGATCTTTCCGTTAGTTGCATCAAAACCTTTGCAGTAACAAGTCCTCCCTGCTACACATGCCTCACCAAGCTTCTCTCCTCTGAGCTTAGTATTTTGGTATCTCTTTGGTTCTCTCTTCTTTGGAACCATATGAGAACTCCATGCTCTAGGTTGTTGTAATATTCTCACTTTCTTTTGCCACTATCTGTACGGAAATATAAGGCCACAAACACTCCAACAACCAATATAACTATACCTCCTCCTTTTGTTCACAAACTCATCCTCGCACGAAATATTTTCCCTTCTCTGATACCAAAAATGATGACAACTCAGCTACTTGAACGCAGAAAAGCTATCACTTTACATAATTAGTACATGGATCTCTGGGTTATGGGCCCACGTATATATTGGAAGTCTTTGAATTGGCGGACTTTAAACAAAACCCATCCAATCACTAGTCAGTAAAAAAACCACGCAATACAACCCAACCTGACCAACGAATGCCAGTCCCACTTTAATGTTTAAGTTCCGGAACTCAAAGAGAAATAAACCCACGTTGATAACACATTGGGTCTGCTCGGCGCGTTAACCTGTGTGCACATTCGAGCGTGATTACTGTCTGATCAGGCACTCAACAAACGGTTTAGATGGCCGGAACTCAATGAGGTCTTAACCTTGTTGTATAAACCCTCATCACGTCCGTTTTTTGAATTAACGACCATGCTTGTTTGCATGCAATATGCGTTTGATTGCCTTTAAATGGACAGTCCGATCACCTTCAGACTTTAAACTCATTTAGATGATTTTCTCAGGTATGCTAGCTTAGATAACTTGCTCGCAAGTTCTCCTCGTGATCATTGTAGATCTCCTTACATCGCACAACTATGATAGTTCCTCTGGGTTCCTCTTTCACCTTTATTATCCACCGATCTAGAGGATTTGATGGTTCCTGTTGTGTTTATTCAATCTCCTCCATTGACTTGATCTCGTTTACTATTGGTGGAATTACATTATAACACAAAGTTATCTCTGCCATGCTCATTTAAGGCACTCGCATCACTCCATACATAGCTCACTCTATGATATTGAATTATCTCTGGATCGCATCGATTCTTGTAGTGATCGATGGTCGATCAACAAATCTGTAACACGGGATTTAACTCTTTCAACACATACATCTAAACTATAGGTAAACATGAATATACATATACACAAAATCTAGACAACACACAATATTTCAATTATATACAGAACAAGATTACAGCCTAAGGCATCATAGCCTTGGTCACAAATTCTCTTGCGACTACATTGTATCCAATCTCTCTCTCATCACAACATGCAGTTAAACAATTTATAGAAATAACTATAGAGTAATGGATCATTCTAGATCCATGATCTTCTCCTAAAATCGTTCAATCAAGCCCCTAAATCTCTCTATACTCATACATGGTAGATAATTACGTTTAATCAAGCCTTATCAATTCCATCATTTTAGCTTTGTTTAAACATAATTTCCCCAGTTTACACTGATTGTCCATGTTTCCCCTTTCACAGCATTGGCTTCTGATTTTAATGAAGGGTGCTCGAATGATACTTCATCAAATGGAAACTCAGGGCATTACAGATGATCACATGAAGAAGGAAACATTGGTTAGTGCTTTTTAGGATCACGCGCTAACCTGGTACATCAAGTACTCTAATGATAACCAAAAACCTTGGGTGGTGGACATCTAGACCGCACTGAATAAACAGTTCAATAGGCCTAACTCCGAGGCATAATTGATTGTGGGGTTCAAGGAAATCACGATGAGACTAGGTGAGACACCTTGGGAATTGGATCAAAGGTTGAAGTGTAAAATCCGCGAAGCCAACATGAACGTAACAGATGGACATCACCACGAATGATTCGTGGTTTTTCTCCTGCCACACCTAAGGGTTGCGCTGTCACAACAGAAGATGACGACTCAAGAAAAGGCCTTGGAAATTGAAATGAGACTGCATGAAACACCGATGTAAGATCTGAATCTGGGGGTTTAGTAGATCCATGCGTAGTTGCAAAATCATTGCCTTGAAATGCAAAGCCTAATGCAAGATAGAACAGTTCAACTAGAGGTGCACAAAGATGTATGATCCCTGAAACGTAAAGGTCAGGGGCATGAAAAATACAATTTCCCTGTCTTTGTGAACTATATTATAGGAGGAGGACTGATGCCTTTGAGGCCAGATACTCAAGTAGGATTGAGCGTGGGGCCTGCGTTGTGGTGCGCTATATTTCAAGTAGCAGGAAAACGTATGACAGATAACTGTCATTTGCTGTAGAAGTTTATAAAAACACCACAACAATTGTTCTACAACTTTTGTAGGTCGGTAGGGCATGATGAGTGAAATTGCAGAGGTTATGAATTAATGATGGACAAAACACCTGCCTATAGGGTTTAGGCATAAATGCACCCCCCTGACCGAAGCGCAAGGATGGCGCGAACAAGATTTCAGGGGTGCGGAGAAGGCCGAGGTGGAGGAGGACCTGGCAGAGGTCGGGGACAACTGATTTGTTACAACTGCGGAGGACCAGGACACTATGCCCATGAATGCACTAACCATACGTGACCATCGTGCAAATATTGCACTCAGTTTGATCATGAGACAGATGACTATCCTACGTTAATAGCAAGGATATGATACAAAGGGGCACTACCACCTTAACCGACTCAAAACCTGTAGATGATGAGGTTTGAGCCTGGTGAGAAGGATTCGAATGTGAATAGTGCTCCAAAGTGTAGTTGAAATGGGTGATGATAGAGGGAAACAAACCAAATACAGTGCATGGGTTCACAAAGCTCCAGCAAATGATACTAAATTTGATTTGGAGCGCGTACGTGAAACATTCATGGAAGCAAAGAAGAGCTTCGCTGAGGCCTCTACTTTATGGAGCAAGGGTAAACCTGATCAAGAGATGGACCCTTCTATGCTTGTGACCTTTCTAGAAACTAGCATGACGTTGTTGTGTGATAGCAAGGCTGTGAAGGGATTACAAGAACTTATAAATAGAATTGCACGTGGTACGAAAGATTGATAAGCATAAAGCAAGGACATGACGAGAGATGAGACTGACTGTGCAGATAGGAGACTATGAAATGGATCAAGTTATTTTGGATTTGGGATTAGACACGAATGTCCTACCAAAGAAAACATGGGAGCGGATGGGAAGACCCACACTGTAGTGGTGGTGGATTTAGTTAAGGATGGAAAATTAGTAGAAGATCATCCCCATGGGGTGGCTGCAAGGAGTGAATGTAGATATTGAAGGCACAAGTGCGTTGGCTAACTTTGAAGTAATAGAAATTGTGGATGACAGTAACCCCTACCCTGTGTTCCTTGGCATTGATTGGGCTACTGTCATGAATAGGCTAATCAACCTAAAGAAGTGAAATATGATATTTGAAAAGAAATCACTCTGAGTAATAGTACCCCTAGATCTTGCTGAAGGATTGCGCTACACTGGACCAGTTCGTAATTATGAGAGTGATGACAATTTGGATAATATATATAAGATAACAACCTGAGACCAAGATTGGGTGAATATGGCAGCAGCTGGACAAATTGCATGGGATCACGAGAGTTCCTTCACTTCGGATTCTGTTGAAGAATTAGAGCACTGGTAGAATCGATTACATGAAGTAACCACACTGAGCTGTAACATGATGACCTAGTCACTGCATTGTGGGTTGTTAGAGGTAAGAAATCTACCCATTTATGATGGCCTGAATGATGTAGATTTTTTTTTGGATGCATTTGAAGGGAGATTCTAGAAAAGCAGTGCTTGAAAGCTTTAAATTGGGGCCTGCGCGCTACGCCCACAAGATGGTGGGGTATGCACAAGGGTAGCTTTAATGATTGGCACGAGTGAAGAAGGATGATGAGAACACACATTGGGAAGTCGAAGGCATGAATAACAGACCAGTATGACAGGAAGGACAATCTACGCGCAGACTTGGCCAAATGGGCTCAAGCTTATGGAGCGAAGCCCCAACCGGAATGGGTGCACTTGTTCTGTCATACCTTTGATGTCATTCTGATGAACTGGTACTTGGAAACAGAGTTCCGTCATGGTACAAGTGAATGGGATATTCTGTGCGAAGGATTCATACTGACATTCAGCTTTGAAGATGGGTTTGACTATATTGACAAAGTGCTACAAGAAGTGAAAGCATTGATGTTTAGGATACCATAGGATCCTTTGGATCTAGTTCAAGTTGATTGGATGACTTGGCTGAGCCACACGCTGGAATGTTATAACGTGAATGCTGAAGAAGAAGATGAGGATCCATGAAAGATTAACATCCCTGAAACAGAGGGTCATTGCGGGTTAAGGGAGTGCAGATTAAGAATCCTGATATAACCATGCCACTGAAAATGAAATAGGTAAATATTGGTACGGAGGCGGAGCCCAAATTCACGAAGATTGGAGATTACTGGGATGACGCGATAGTGGATAAGGTCACTGAATTGCTCCATAAATACGAGGATTTGTTCCCTACCAAGTTTATGGAGTTAAAAGGGATAATAGGAGACCTGGGTGTTATGAAGATCATGTTAAAACCTGATGCGAAGCCGGTTAAGCATAGACCTTACTGCTTCAATCCGAAGTATAAAGAGAAGGTCCACTTAGAGCTAGACAAGATGCTTGCGGTAGGAATCATTGAGCTCATAGAAGAATCTGATTGGGTAAGCCCAATGGTAGCACAGGAAAAGAAGCAGAAGGATGAAATAAGGATATGTGTAGATCTCAGGAAGTTGAAATATGCTTGCGTGCATGATCCTTTCCCGACTCCATTCATTGATGAGGTGTTGGACAATGTAGGTGCCCAGGAAGCATATTCATTCACTGATGGGTTCTCTAGGTAACATACGATCAAAATCATGCCGAAGGATAGGAGTAAGACAACCTTCGTAACTGAGTGGGGATGTTTTTAGTAAACCATAATGCCTTTCGGATTGAAGCATGTGCCTGGGATTTTTTTCACGCATATTCATTTCTATGTTCAAGGAATTTATTCATAAGTTCCTGGAAGTGTACTTTGATGACTAGACTATGTTTGGGCTGGTGAAACACCATGTGGCAAGTTTGTGCTTGATGCTAGATACCTATCGAAGGTACCAAATCGCTCTCAATCTAAAGAAGTGCCTATTTTGTGTTCCCTTTGGGACTCTATTGGGTCATGTGGTTTGTAGACAAGGCCTAATGGTAGATCCCACAAAGATCACAATAATACTTAACTTGGAAGCACTGAGGAGTGTGAAACAACTGCGTGCAAGCTTAAGACATACTGGGTATTATAGGAAGTTTATTAAGGGCTCTGCCTAGATCACTACGCCTATGGAGAAGTTGTTGAAAAAGGATGTCACATTCGGTTGGAATAAGGACTGTAAGAAAATCTTGGATATATTGAAAGAAAAGATGGTCACTGCACCAAGTTTAGTCTTCTTGATTGGAAGGAGTTTCATGTACATGTTGACGCGTCATTTATATTTCTGGGAGCAGTACTGACACATGCTGGTGGAGGAGAATTGGACCATCCTATAGCGTTCTCAAGCAGAAGGTTATCCAAGGCTGAGAAGAACTATTCCACCACCGAGCTTGAAGGGTTAGCCATGGTATACGCACTCCAAAAGTTTAGAAACTATTTGCTGGGGGGACATTTTAAGATGTATACAAATCATTCCACTTTGAAATACCTGATTAATAAGCTTGTGTTGGGGGGGAGAATCTGTAGGTGGTTTTTATTGTTCCACGAGTATCATTTTGAAGTTATTGTGAAGCCTGGATGAATGAACATGGGACCAAACCATCTATTGCGCATCAAAATAGGGGAAAAGCCCACTAATTTGGAGGAGGGATTTCTTGATGTGCAACTATTTGTAGTATGCATTTTGGATGGTCATTTTTAGGACATCATACACTTCCTAATGACAGGAACTTACCCAGAAGATTACACCATCAAGCAAAAGAATGAGTTAATGGTGCGTGCGGAAGAATTTTCTGTCATTTCCGGGCATCTGTAAAAAATCGGGTCTGATGAAATATTGCGATGATATGTACCAGAGTTTGACAGGAGTAATATCCTCGTGGACACTCATGGGAGCACCATGGGAGGTCATTATGCAGGGAGAGCGACCATGCAGAAAATTCTACACGCAAGGTTGTGGTGGCCAACCCTCCGTCAAGATTCAAAAGCTTACTACAAGGTGTGTGATGTATGTCAAAGGACGGGCAGGCCATCATGGAGGGATGAGCTGCCTCTGAATCCACATATGACATTACAACCCTTTGAGAAATGGGCGATATATTTTGTGGGACCCATTCAATCCCAAGGTAAGAAGACAAGAGCATGGTACATTATCATCGCAATAGAGTATTTGACTCAATGAGCGAAGGCACAACTTTTGAAGGATTGCACAGGCGCGACTGCTGCGAAGTTCCTCTTTGAGTATGTACTGATGTGATTTGGGTGTCCAAATATTTTGATGAGTGATTTTTGTATGCACTTTCTGAAGGAGACGATCAATGCGCTGACG
This sequence comes from Pinus taeda, assembly GCA_000404065.3. Lineage (NCBI taxonomy): Eukaryota > Viridiplantae > Streptophyta > Pinopsida > Pinales > Pinaceae > Pinus > Pinus taeda. The sequence goes on from APFE031510816.1 coordinate 29,424, forward strand.
GAGGAATTTTAGGTATATCACCATAAGAGCATGCCTTATCACTCACAGGATAATGGGATGATGGAAGCATTGAATAAAGTGCTGGAGAACATGCTGACCAAGGTTTGCAATGCTCAGTGAAGTAATTGGGACCTACGCATACCTGCACTACTATGGGCATATCGGGTGACATGCAAGAAGTTGACTAGACAGACACCCTTTAGGCTTATATATGGTGTTGAAGCAGTGATTCCCATGAAATACATTGTGCCTAGTCTATGCATATCGACACTAATGGGTACAACGTATCGTGAAGCCCTAGAAGAGACGCTTGTGCAGCTGGTTGAGCTGGAGGAAGAGATATTTCTAGCTTGATTCCACCAGCAGGTCCAAAAGCAGCATGAAAAAGCATGGCATGATCAACGCATTAAGCTGAACATCTTTAAGGTAAATGACCTGGTTTTGTTATATGACAATAACTTTGATAAATTTCTAGGGAAGTTCAGATTGCACTAGTCAAGGCCCCATGTCATTAAGGATATTACCAACAGTGAAGCAGTTCAGTTGGTTAAATTGAATGGAGATCCCATCCCAGGAAAGGTGAATGGCAGTTGATTGAAGTCATACACCAGTGGTCCAGCCATGTGACTATATGATGGTAGAATAGTCTTAACACTCTAGGCAGCTAAAAGGAGGTGCAATACTGTAAACTACACATCTCGGGTTGGCGAGTTGCATGATCGGAGGATCGTGCGAACCAAGGAAGTGTCATAGGGTTCATGGCAGTAAAAAGGGAGCTGCGCTACCCAGGAAGAAATTGCATAGGTCATTCGGAAAGTGACCGTTAAAGTCACTATTCATGATTTAATAATAGAAATGCGGCCAAATAGAGCGGGTGACCGACATTTAAGATGAAACTTATGGTTCAGATCCTTGAAAATATGCTGCCAATACGACATTAATGAACCGAATGTGGGTGGAATGGTCAGATTTGAATTCAAAATTCCTTATAAATTACATGTGGCTGCCCAACAAAAAACACTTGGCATTTTGAGAATTGAGCTGTTGAGCTCTTAGGTGCACATGAACCGAGAATTCTTCAAAGCTTTAATAGTGAGTTTGGCATTTGAGCAATTACCAGAGGCGACATGAGAATTGTTGAATAGTGTCATGTCGATACCCACAGAGGCTATGGACACCAAAGCAGTGACAACCGAGGAGACTGTGCTCGAGGTTGTTAGGTAAGTAGTAGAAGTTGTCCTAGAGGTTGCAAAAGTATTAGTGGAAGTTCCAAAATCACCATGGACACCTAGACCAAAGCCAACCCCAACCAAGGAGAGTGAGAAGGATAAGAAGGGAAAGCAACCTACAATATTGGTGTGTGCATTGCCAAGAAGAAACCCACCAAAGGACAAGCCCACCACACAGGAAAAGGGTAAAGACATCAATCTAGAGACAAAGGAGGAAGAAATTGAAGACATCCCGAAGGATGATGAGGACTTAGGGATAGACGTGGAGGAAGTTGAAGTCTAGGGCCCTGACCCTATCACTCGATTGCCTGAGTATGTCCCTCCATGGAAGTGCAAGACCAAGGTACCAAAAGATATCGATGAAAGCAAAACCCTTAGTTGTCGGACGAGATTATTTCCGAAGGACTGCATTTGGGGTAGGTTCATTTGTTAAAGCTCAAAGACTGGGACTTATCTGACCATGAGAAGTTGTCGCACTTCGCATCCAAGTAGCTAATGTGCTACATTATTGACACAACCACTGGGATGAACACATTGGAGTCGCAAAAGTGGCTCAAGGGAGTAGACAAGGCAAGTCTGCTCAACCTGCAATGGGTGCCACACTACAACCACACCCCGATTACAGTATTGGTCATCAAGCAGCTACTATACTTGGAACATGATGGGTTTCTGTGGCTGGAGGAGCTAATATCCTTCACCGACAGATTGGTCCATAGGATCACGTGGCTACCCTACATAGGAGAAAATCTGGCCATGATGTTTGTCGAAAAAGGTGGCAAGCAGGCCCTCGCAGAGGCCATGAAGGAAAAATTTAAGCTTGTGAAGAAGCCATGGGGCTATGCCATCTCAAGTATTAGTGAGCCTGCAGTCAAGGTGTCCATGTAGATTTTGGCCGGAAAGGTAATGAGGAAGTGTTGCGCAGATGAGGTGCCCGCACCTATTGTCACACTGGCAACCCAATGCGCCGAAGGAGTCTAGTTCAATTGGGTGCAGTATCTCTAACGTCAGTTCCTTGTGAGCTACCGCGAGGCACAATAGCTCAACAATAATTTCCACTATGCGCGGCTCTTGCTGTCTATTGTGCTGGTAGCATGGGAGCTTCAAGAGGACAGTCCATTCCCCTAAGTCGCGCCTGACCTACCAGAAGTAGCGAAGTATGCTTCACTATGGGTGACCAAAGATGTGTAGCGCATTAAGGACAATGAGATCTTCTGGATCTTGATGGAGATGAACATCGCATGGTCATCAATTGCAAACCATGGTTGCCGCCTACTGTTTTTGCCAACCTGCAAGGCTACGCGGAGTTCAAGGCATATTTTCACCATGTGTCAATTAGGGCACAAAAGGACACTGCGTAGACATGGTATGGCTTGCCTTATTTGGCAACAGATGATGCCATTGATGTAGTACTTGATCGCTAGCCGATAGAGTGGCCACTACATCAGACTTGGCGGTGGGGGTGAGCAAGTCTACCGCGCAGCACAAGAAGGAGGAGGCCAAGCTCAAGATGGCACAGCTGGCTGAGAAGAGAAAGAAGGAGACTACTGATAAGGCCCAGGTGGAACACGATGCTACTCAACAGACGGAGAAGAAAATAGGTGGAACAGAGTGGGGCTCTGACAAAGGTGCGAGGTCACCTTCACTCAAGATGGAGGAAGAGATGGACAAGCAAACAAAGCATCATAGTGTGGACCCACACGTGATGTCCACCCGCATCAATCATCCATGGGAACAAGATAAAGGAGGGTCAAGGAAGAAATCCAAGGCCACTAAGACGTCGTTGGACCCAATCACCCTCATAGAGGGTGATTTGCATGAAATTGGAGATATGATGTGAGATGTCACCATAGAGGCCCTACAATAGTTTGAGCAGCAACAACAAATAATATTAGGGGCCATCCAGATAGGTCTGTAGGAGTTGCAGACCGACGTGTCACAGGTTGGCATGGTGTCCACTAACCTCGCTATCGGAACTTCAGAAGTTGCTAAGATGCTGCGTGCAAAGGTCTCTAGCATGATAGTGCTTCCCGATGGAGCACTAACTACAGAAAATGAAGCTGATAGGCTCACCGTCAGCTCCCTCAAGGGAGTGTGGTCAAATCTAGTAGCGATCCCTAGCAAGCTGCTCCACCTATTACACGATGGAGTGATTGCAGAGCTGAGGGCCTGTGAACACCGTGCTCTATAGGTGATCAGTGAGTAGAGGATTAAAATGAGCAGATGGCCCTACAACAAGACTCTGACATCACCACTGTGACCGAGGTAACCGACCAAAACAAGCATATAATTCAGGTCGTGGAGGAGGCATGACGAATGGTCCTGGAGTTGGCCATTCCTGAGGAAGAACCGGTCAAGGTGCATGTCCGCAAGCTTGCTACAGGGGTGTGCAATGCTCTTATAGAGATGGCTAGGGTTTAGCTGGAGTTGAACCTACATATTACCAAATTATAGTTGAAGGCCTAGCCTTCAACTCCTCGAGAAGTAAAGGAGTAGTGTGCAATTGCTATCACATAGGAAATAGCCACAGTTGAATAGTCATTCGAGGTCTTGAAAAGCCTGCACGAGGACCCTAATGTAAAACAACTAGAGACACAAGTGCAAGAACTACATCAGCGCTATGATGAGGTAAAAGGCATAGTGTGAACAGTTGCGCTCACTTGTTGAAGCCTCGTCCAACAAGGAGGCAGTGCTCAAGGCATGATTGAAGCCCTAGTTGGATGAGGCTTATGCAATCATGACCTCTATTGAAGGAAAGCTTACAAATCTACAAGAAACTCAGCAAAAGCTTCAGGCCGACAGTTTAGGATCAGTGACCGAGCAGATGGTTGAATAAGCAAAGCGGGTGGTCGCACAGGTTGAGCTGGGAGGTCTTCATGCTAAGATATCCGTGCCCATAAAGTGACTCGAGGGTGAGTGACGATGTTTGTGTTGGGGGCCTGTTGGGAATAGGATCCCCCAAGGATATTTTTGGGGCTAAAAGCCCATGTTTTGGGTCAATTTTGCAATAAAGTTGTAAAGTCTCCACATTTTGTGGTGGCAGATCGCAAAGGTGTCAAGAGTCATAAATGGTTGTCCGCCCTTATTTTGTAAAGTGTAAAGTTGGTTGTAAAGATCCACGCATGGTCCACGTACCATGGGATTGCATATAAAGAACTAAGTAAGTAAGCTCTAAGTAGTTAGAAGTCTTTAGTGAAGAAGACAAGGCTTGGAATCTTCGTAGCGAAGTTTAAGTGTTTCGGGTCTTAGCTAAGGTAGAGGCTCTGCGGCTGAGTGCACAGAGGCCTAGGGTAGAGGTCTGTAGCTGAGTGCACGGACCCCTGCAACTATGTGCACAGGGCGAATAGAGGTTGTAATAATCTAAAGATATCAATCAAGAGATGTATTATGCAAATTATGTGTATGTATTCCCTGTTAATGTATCTAGTTATATTGCATTTTGGGTTTACTTTACAATGTTTATGTAATGCACGACTATATGTGATTCTATTGGGTAAATGAATGCGAGTAAGAATATCAGATTACGCGACACTAACTATGATTGTTTAGTCAAATAAGTAAAAAACTTAAGATAACTAGGGAACTTGTACAATACATTGTCATAGCAGTGCGAAAGTACCTGGACTGTAGGTTAAGGCTGAGCGAAGGTCACCCACACTCCTTCACAGAGGTATTAAAGGGTGGATTAAATGGCTAGACTAATAGAGACCTATAACTTAACGACCTGCATGAAGTAGGAACAAAAGTTATAAACTGACATCATGACCATCTCAGGGTGTGGAAATTTGGTTCCAACATCCCCCCATACTTCTTCGGGTGAGACTTCTGTTCACGCTCTATGGGCTGATGCTGAAAGGGCCAGTAGTGTAGGGATTTGTTTGGCTAACTAACGTTGAACCTAGTTTAAGCCCCATGTATCCAACATTCATCAAGCTCATAAAAGTAGCTAGAGATTTTTTAAGCCCAAAAGGAACTACAACAAACTTATAATGCCCATACGTGGTCCTGAAAGAAGTCTTGTAGATGTCCTCTTCCTTGATGCTTACCTGTTGATATCTTGATCTCAGATCAAGCTTCGAGAACACTTCTACTCCCCTCAACTAATAAAACAAGTAATCAATCCTCGATAATGGGTACTTGTTCTTGATCATCACATTGTTCACCTATATCTAATCAATGCACAACCTGAGGGTAGCATCCCTCTTCTTCACGAACAACATTGTTGCACCCCAAGGCAATATACCTATCCTAATATATCCCTTATCAAGCATTTCCTTCAACTGTAACTTCAACTCTACTAACTCTAGTGCGCTCATATTATAAGGATTCTTTGATGTTGGTGTTTCTCTTGGTACCAACTCAATAAAAAAGTCCACTTCCCTGTGTGGAGGCAACTCTAGAATATAGAAACACATCTTGAAACTTCCTTAATACAAAGTATCTCTTGTATATTTATGCATCCTCAACATCCTTAACCTTATCACTATAAGTATGAACTGTAAACGTCATACGCCCTTTCCTAGAATTGCGCTTGGCCTACATAGCGGTGACCATCCTCACTAATGTGGGCTTCTTCTTTTCTTGCAAGATTCTCTTCATTAGGGGAATTTTGAGGTCTAAAATGGGCCTCCTAAGAAAAATGTACAACCAAAGTAAACTTTAAAGGAACCAATACGATTCAATATGATGATGTCAACCATGGGGGGTGATTCACCATTTTGGAGTAAAAATGTAAAAATATTAAAATATAATAAAATAATAAAACTACTTTTTTAACTAATATTTTCAACTTATCTCCCTAAGGTTTAATCACATTTTTTGGTGGAAGTACTTCTTCGATGCGAAATTTAATCGCTCATTCGAGTACCCATGTTGCATACTTTCGATGCACCCTACAATAACGTTTTTCATGTATTTCTCATTTTTCGTGTAGTAGGGTCGATTTAAAGTATGCAACATGGGTACTCCTTGGATTAGTTATCAAGTTTTGCATCCAACGAGTGTTTCCCCTCGAAATTTAAGTAAACCTATATGGAGATAAGTTGAAAATACGAGTTGAAAATATAGTTTTGTTTTCCCCTCTAAAATTTGATGATGTAATCTAATATTATTTTATTATTTCCACTATTATTTTATAATTCTTTAGGAGGCCCACTTTATACCTCAAAATTTCCCTAAGGTTCCCCATTATCATTCAAGCACTCAATAGCTTTGTCATAACAATCTACTTTGGTCCTGTGAAGATACAACCAATCCATACCCAAAATCATATTATATTATCCTAATGGAAGTACATTTAGATGTGTTGTTGTAGGTAAACCATTGAGCTCAAATGCAAAATCTCTTACCCAATGATTAATTGTTTTCTTAGTACCTATAGCCAACTACACCAACCAAGACTCTGCATGCACTTATTTTCTCAAGGCAAACTTATCCACGAGGTCAGGATTTACATAACTGTAATTAGATTTGCGGTAAATAAAAATAGAAATAACTTGACCACAAAGCTTACCTTCCATCTCAATAATGGATTCCTAGTGATATGCATTCTTGTTGTCCACAACTATATAAATCTGAGGGATGTTATGCCCAACATCCCCAATTGTCTGTGCATCCTTAGCATTGTAGATTTGAGGCCTATTGTTGATTCATGGAAAATGTATGAATTTACTATTAAACTCATCATCCTTTTCCTTTATTTTTATCTTTTCTATATCTTAATGCACTAATCTATTAAGGAATTATCGTAAGAAATGAAGGAATTATCTGCAATTATTACTTAGCTAATTATTACCTTTCTTTATGCAAGAAAACAACAAAAGGGACAAGTGTTGTTCCCTATGAAGGAACAACAAAAATTGACAAGCTAAGGAAGGAACATGACAGTTACAGATAAGGCTAAAAGAAAATAAGAAGAATGAATGTGAGAAAGGAAATGATGTCTGAAGTTGGAAAACTGTTGCGAATCCCTAAGGATCGAGAGATCCTGAGGGATCACATTTATCATTTATCTTTTTACCCTTTTCTATTATAAAAGGAGATGTTTTGTAAGAAGGAGGGGGAGGAATATCTGTATTATTGAAATTGTAATTGTAATTACAAACTCTCATTGTCGAGAAGAACACAAATATATTGTAATTCTCATTGAGTTTGATGATTTATATATAAGTAAAATTGTTGTTCCCTCGCGTCACCTGAAGTAACTTAGCAATGTTTGCTGATGGCCAAGTGCCTAGCCTCTGGTGGATTCAACTACTTTTCTTGTGTCATACATTTCCAATTCTCGCAAGTGTGATGGTTTGATAGTATTCTTGCTTTCTGTGATTTTATCGCTTCACTATTTATTATTTTACAGTGTTGATAGAATATCTTTGCTTTATACAATTTGTAGTATTGTAGTTGATTCAGTTTACTTTCATTTCAAATCAAGTTACTTAGATAAATATTCCGCTTGATATAATCAACTGTAAAGAGTATTAACTATCGTTGTTGAAACTCTCAGATTGATATTATTTGTTGTTTAGATTAATCGTTAAAGATTGGGTTTGATTTAGATTAATTCAGTTAAAGAGGGATGAGTTATCACTACTATACTCTCAACTGATGTTGTTGTTACTTTGATGAATGTAAGATTTGATTTCGTTAAAGGATTGAGTTTTCTTTAATTGCAATTGGAATTTAATAGATACATCCATTTACTCTTGTATTTAAAATATCAATACAGTAATTTAGGAAACATTACTCTCTGAGTTAAATAACAGCCACATACTGTGTGCGCTCTTGAAATAAGAACAATTTCCCAGATTGATAATTAATGTGAGGATAATTACGAGTTTTAAAAGGCACCTTTTATTGACCAACACCTACCACCCTCGTACAATGGAAAATCATTCTTACGATGATCTTTGCCACATGTCCAACACTTGAATGATCCCATATCACCACCTCTAGTCCGATACTCTGTAGACTATAACCATGTCCCTTCTCAACTGCATTAAACTTATTGTAAGGAACAATATTTTCTTTCTCACCTAAATCCTGAGGTCTTCCCCGCTTCGGTGGCCACTTCCCTTTAAATTTCTCATTTCCTTTCAAAACACGCTTAGGATTATCTTTGCGCATTGACTTCTCATAACAATGCTTCAACTTCCGGATGGCCTCATTCCATGATAAAGACTCATCAAACTTAATCTAGTCTTTATATGCTATTGGAAATCCACTAATGAATATTTGAATCTTAGCCTCCTCATCCTTGAGGTAAGGCACATATGTCAATATCTCTGGGAACCAGCTATTATACTCATCATCTATCAGGGAACCCATCTGTATATCATAGAACTCCTTTGCTCTGTCATCATAGTACCTCTTCGATAGGTACTTCTTCTTAAATATTCTCAAGAAATCATCCCAAATAAACTCTTCTTCTCGAATGTTGTTGACATTATTCACATCTTCCCACCAAATATCTACTTTCCCTTTCAGAATGAAGGTAGTTATCATGGATTTTATGTTCTCTAAATAGCTAAACAATATGAAGAATTTCTTCATCCCAAGCAACCATGCCTTTGCATCTTTTGACTTCTTCATATCTCCATCAAATGTAGGAGGCTTGAATTTCTTGAACTCCTCTCATAGGTACTCACTCCTCCTATAAGGATGGTGATGATGATTATAACTCGTGGATGAAGAAATATAATGATGCCCATACATACCATTCCTCTTGTCAGGTGTATTTAATTTTTTTCCGCCTCTGATTGTGTCCCCTTTATCCAACATGCATTTAGACCAAGATTCTCTACCATAGGCTCCATTAGTTTTTTCTTCATGTTCTTGACCAATCCTCAATTGTCCCTATTAATACAAATTTGAAAAGCTCTAAAGAATCATTGCATTGACTTATTCCTACTTTCCTAAGCCCTTGCAAGCCTTTCTTGAGCCTCAAACAACCTATCATTGTCTACTTTGCAAGTTCTGATGTATGTGCTCAAACTCCTCAATGTGTTTGGTATACCAGGAGAATACTCATTTCCTTGTTTCCCAACTGGTCTATAGGGAGAGTCACAGGAATGTAGTCTACCATTTCTCTCGTCATCTCTGACTCTATTCTTCTTGCAAGTAGGTCATGTGAGATAAACCCAATAGATATTGAGCTCAAAACCATACCTCAATGACATTCAGGGGAGACTTATCTCATCTGCAAAATCAATCCACATTATCATGTATCATGCTAATATATACAAAATCATAATCAAATCAACATAACAACATCATGTATGACCATACCAATTGTATACCATGACCCCATGCATGACAACCACAACCATGACAACATCATATTTTACCCAAAGAAGGGAAAACCACTTTGATACCACCCTGTAACTACCTCATCTAACATTTACCCACTTTCACAGGATTGTATGAGGTAAACATGAGCTAAGGGTCACTATGATAAGTCTCAGCCTCCTATGTGACCTTAAGGAAATGGATTCAAAAACTTCAGACTTTACTAACCTCCCTCAGGTTCCATAAGGCCTTTCAGAGCAACCCAACCCCTCTAGGTGTCCAACTCTTGAGTTAACTCATTGTTTCAGTGACCTAAAGCCTTAGTTGCTCCTTTTCCAAGGCCTCCAAGTGAATGTAAACCTCCAGTCGCTCCCATAGGCTTGCTTCCTAGTGACTGTGGACTTTTTCACTTAGTTCTATACTAGTGACCCTGAATTCTGATCCACCTTTTCAGGGCTAAGACTCAGAACCCTTCCCAGAACTCAGTGAAACTTATAGAAATGATGAATCACATAGAAATGAGGCTTCCAAACAAGAAATTAAATCAGGATAGGACCTGACTTCTCCCAACCAAGACTGACATTCAATAAAACATATGATGAACATGCAACCTATAGATCATGAATGCATATATAAACATAAGGATATAAAAACGTATCTAAGGTTTAAAAATAAGGATCAATGCCTTCTCACAATAGCTGTCATAAACCTAATTAGTTCATGGATTCTTTAGTCAAACATTTAGTGAATAAGATGTGATGAGATCCATACTTAGATCTATCATATAACCATTCTTGTAACCAACATATAGCAAAATAGATAACAATGATAGAATAACCATTAAAGCCACATAATAACAAGTACATTTACTTCTCAAAGGCAAGACAAAAATAGCTCTTCTTAACCATATGAAAAATCTAACCAACTTAGGGACTTCCACATACCACCCGACCATAGATTGGGTTGAAATAAATATTTTGTTCAGCCAATCACCCCCGAGCCATTATCCAAGTGTGAATGTGGAATATCATGGGATAAATCAACCCATAAACAATGAAGGGAATCCAGAGGTTAAACCACCTCCACCGTCAACATACCATGATCTCACCTAAACCTCCTCCTGGATCACAAATCCAAACCAAGCTTGGATGCCTCAAAATTCCTTCACTATCCCTTAATGATTTTTTTGTCTCCCCCCACCTGTTGAGGGCTTCCCAAAGAAAACCATATCCACTCAACCCATTGGGACTTTCCAGAAACCACCTCACCCAATCCAAAACCTTCTATAAATCGAACTCTCAACCAAGAAAGAATCCCATCACACCATGGCTATTTGGAAATTGAAAGGCAAGGCTAAAAACCACTATCAAAACCCAAAAAAAAACATTACACTTACAACAATGATATCAAATACACACATGCCCATACCATAATGATAAAACTAGTTAAGAAATCATACATGCAATCTGTTATCTGTAATTATTCTTCTTGAAGCTTATTTATCCAACCTTTCCTTACTTGATCCTTGCTTTCACTTAATTTCCTTGTCATTCCTTTTCCTCCCTTTGCTTATTTTCTTTCCTTCTCCTCTTGGTGCTCTTCTCCTCTTTGGAACCTATTCTCAGAATGAATTGACAAAAGGCTACAAACTGATGATCTGATGTCTTTTTATTATTGATGCCTCTAATTTCTTCATTTTCCTTAATTTTCCTTTAATTTCCTCCTCACATGCACCTGTGACCTTTCACCTCCCTTTTCTCCCATTTTCCTTTATTTTCATAAATAAAATGCCAATAATTCATTTTTTCCTTTTCAAATCCTTTTTCATTGCCTTTGCCAATTTTGCCTTAGCCATAATACAAATCAAGTGATGCCCACTAAGGATATTTTTCACAACATTCGGCTTGGAATAAGTGTCCCTTAACCTTGGTATTATTTCCCCTTTAGTAAATTTTATTACATGAACTTTTAACCCCGAGCTATTACAAACAATAACTTAATTAACTCAACATAATATTCATTTTCAACATCTTGCTTACACTTTAGGAGCATATGGTAATAAGATCAAATATTACTAGCAAACCATAATAGGCATATCATAAGACATTATAGAAACACCAACAACTTCAGAAAACTCAATAATTTTATTAAAGAAAAAGGTAGTATTTCCTTAAACCTTTAGATGCATTACTTAGTATATTCCTTCCTTCTCCTTGCATCTGACATATTTGACTTCACTTGAATCCATCCTCTTCTTTTCAATAAAGAGGGATAAGGGATTTACTCTTCGTGAGTATATTATCTTCCCTTTTGTTCCATACCTTGGTTCGATGATTTTGATAGCGGATTAACTTGCTTCTGACAGCCTGCTTTGAGTAAGTTTTTCCTTTTGTTTTAATTTACTTAAGAAACCAAATAACCTACTCTTATCGTAATATATCCACGTGAACCAAGAATCTATTGTTTGTGTTCCATTAGTCATTCATTTCCATACCAAATAGATCTAAATTACATATTTCCCTTAGTTTTTGTTCTTTTGGGCTTGTTCTTTGCTTATTCTATGATGGGTGACTGACTGGAATGATGCTTTTCTTTCCTTCGTGAGATCTATAATTATTATAGATGATACCTTAGAGAGGTCCACCACAGGCATATCAAAATTATATATTTTAATATTCCTCTAATTTCACTGAGATAAAAATCACGTCTCCAATGATTTCATGCTCCTTTTGGCATGATCCCTTTATTGCTATAATAAATATATAATTTACGGTCCTTTATATGATATGTGACTCTAATTGCATTGGTTTGAGAAGGAAGTCTATCATTTCCAATTCTACATGTAGTTGCTTTGTGCCCATTATTATCACACCTGTAGCACTCACCATGATTTAAGAGAGGAGCAAAGGGATTAATATTATTCTTAGCATAACCTCTATTGCTACTAACATATTCCATTCCTTATAATATTACATGCTCTCCTGGATACATTGTTCCTTTGAATATTTTGTTGTTGAGGGATAAAGGATCTTTACTTCTTCTTCATTTGATCATTGTGGTTGTTTGAATTACTACCTCAAGCAATTCCTTGCTGCATCTAAAAGACTTTGTTTATTTTCCTCTTCTTCTATTAATTCCCAAATCTATTTCTTTGCTATTGATTATTGTTTTATGGACACTTAGAGGCATAATGTCATGTTTCATCACAATTGAAACACTTGAGAGCAATTTACATTTAGCTTCATTGCTAGTATACTATTTTTCTTCTTCTGGTTGTTCTAATTCCTCTACGACTGTAACATTGTTTGGTCCTCTTATGGCTTCAATGAAGTTGATGGGTGCCTTTCCCTTAATCTTGAGATGTTTCTAAAATTGATTCACCTTCAAAACCCAAACTGAGCTTAACATGAGGGGGTCTTTGGCTACTAAAAATCTCATCTAGGATTTCAGAATTCTTCGCAAGATTTTGATCTCAAGACAAATGATCATTAGTATGTCTTAATGCAACCATATCGGCATATATTTTTTTAATTTATGGTTTAAGATTCTTGATCTCTACAAAATTATATATAAGTTTTCTTCTAATATAGATCATTTCATCAAGATATTATAATTCGTTAAAAGAGCTACTAGATTCACATCTAGATTCTATTTCACTTTCATCTCCTTTAGTATCTTCTTCCCTTTTTTAGTATAAGGGTTCTTCTATAGACATACGAATTACTATTTCTTCCTTACTACTAGAGTTGCACCCATTATCTTCAAGTAGTATCTACATATGCTATTTCTGTGAGTGTAGTTCCTTCTTCACTACTATCAGATGTAAAACTATCTCTTTCATTAGAAATTTCATGTGAGATGGCCTATTCTTCTACAATAACAACAAAACAACAACTTACTTGAAGATTACATCTCCTTAGTATCCTTTGAGTGATAATTAGCATCTTGGCCATTTGTTCCTGGGAAATAATCTTCTTGCTCGGATTCATGATCTTCAACCCTCCTTGAATCCTTGTGTTCCAGTTAATTTTTCATAGGGCTAAATTGTCCTTTGCTTTTATAATTGAATTTCTTAATTAATACATTAAGTTCACTCCATATCATCATTACATTATTAAGATGTACACCATTATTCATCAACATATGCAATTATATAGAAATAACAACATCATCATCATCAATGTAGCAGAACATAAAGGAACAATATAAAAAAAACATGCACACACAAAGACACCAACATTGGTACGAGACCAGGGCAAAACCCAATATGGGGGAAACCCTTGCAAATATTCTTCTTCTTAGAAAAAAAAAGAGTATGATGATTGAGAAATTTATCTATGTAACAAAACAACTGTGATATCCATGAAATGAATCTAATCACGCTTATAATCAAAACCCTCATTCTGATGGTTGTAATGTGTTGTCACTAACTGTAGTCAACTGTTGGATATTGTTGAACATTGTTGAACAGAATCTATAAAATACTTAACTATCATCTTTGAGTCTCAAATGTAGGTAGGAGGAACTGTGTGAGCATTTATAACCGTCCTTGACGCTCTTTGTATAACTAGAAGACTGTGTCTAGAACATATCTTGATGCTCCTAGGTGAAGTAGATAAGGGCGTTGGGGTCAAACATATCTAGATCTGCCTCAAATGCTAGACAATCTCATAAGGATTTTGTGCGAGCATATATGGTAGGATGGATGCTCTTAGGACCATATTGTTTATGCGTCTGAGGAAACTATGCAACGAAAACCCTAGCCTCCCAGACGCTCCAATAAACACTCTGTGCCAATGTCTAGGGATTTTTGGACGCTGCATTAATCGCTATGTGCTAGTATCTAGGGACTAAAATGCCTAATTTTGTGCCAGTGTCCATGAATAAGAAAACCCTATATTAGTGTGAGCTTCACACCTAAGATTTCAGACCCTTCTGCGAACTTTCCTCCGACAAATCTGTGTTAGCCAAGACAATAAGAGAAGAGAATATGGCTTGATCAATGTGTCCAAATGAGCTTGAGATCGCTTCTATTTATAGTATTTCATGAGGGTCCACTTGGGATTAAGTCTAACCTATCCAATTTAACATGTGTTTAGGGCTAACTAACTCAATATATATGAGTGAATAAATAAATTCAAAAATTAACTTTTTCTTGTCCAAATAAGGTTATATTTAGGTTGATTTTGGTCCTATCGAAAAGAGTAATCTAATTAAATCATCATCTCGATCATCTGAGATATCTAGGGTGGAATTTGACCGTAGTTTCAAAAATTAACTCTCTCTCAACTAGGGAGAATTCCACCCGCCAATATATGTCCATCAATCAATATGCCATTCTTGTGTCTTCAAGTGTCATCATGTATCATTCCTGATCACGTTTTTCATGTATTTTTCATCTAATGACCACCTCAAGTATCTCATCATAACAAATCATTAATGTACATCTCAATCTATCCCTTTCTTATTGCTTCTTATATCTTGATTGTTCTTGATTGTATGTTGAACATTCTTGAATCTAGAAGAAGAAGAACTTGTTACTAGGGAGGATCTTAAGCTACAACCCTCTATCCATCATGCTTCTCCATGGGATCTCTACCAGCAGGCTACTACCCAGAATATCATCATCAATCATCATCGAAGAGCATATCATTAAAGAGCACATCTCAACTAAGAACCACATCGGGGAACACATATTGACTCAAAATCTCATGGGTGAGTTATACATCTACAACTTAATATCAATAAATAGGATATCCTAGCACACATGGGAACACATCTCGACCTTGGAATCTCGTCAAGGAGCTCAATATCAACCTAGAATTGCATAGTTTTATCTCAACTCATTGTATTTCCTACTAATCCTCCCATCGATGACCCTGAATGGTCATGTTGTAGAAAACCTGCATCATAATCAACTTGGTTTGTACACCCCAAGTATGCTCTCAAGTTGCTAGCCAAATGAGGAGCAACAATCCTAACAAGCCCAACTTTTGGGTATGATGCCAAGTCGAGTATACTCTGCAAAGACTAGACAGTGGAGCAACATTCTCTGACCCTATGAAGATCCGGGAGAAACATCTTCGACCCCATGGGTAACAGATAGGGTTCATACCATATTATCCATAGTTCCCTCAACCCAAGGAGCCCTCTACCAATTTCTCACCCTGGAATCTTAGAAAGGAAGGAAGAGTTGGCTCAGTGTCCTTGATCAGTGTTGCTCTAATCATACTCAAATTTGGTATCATCATGTCTCAGTGCAACCATTTCCTATTCATACAAGACATCAAATAAAATATCATGTCAGGACATAAATAATCATATAAATTGCAAAAGTATACCACAATTGTCCTCCCTTTCAATGAGGTGCCAATCATATAAAGGGTGCATGGTGGAAACTCTATGTGAATGAAGTGACTCACACATGAATATATTCAAGTTCTATGCACATCATATATATAGATGGATGATCAAAACAGAACATCAATGCTTTAATCATCTATTGGGTGTCATGTCAAGTTCAACAATATATTTGAACTTCAAATCAGTGTATCCAAGGTTTGCATTTTCATTATTCAAAAATATTTTCCAATAGCTTTGCAATAATAATTTCTTTTCCAAATTCCAGAAATTGATTGATCATGCCATGATACATAATTTCGAGCTTCAGAAGTTATCTCACTCAAATTTATATCATCAAAGTCTTATTATCTGTCAAGAGTAGACCATAAGGATATAAAATCAATGCCATACCTTGGAACTCATCATCTTCAATTCATCAGATATCCTCCAAACATAGACATATCTGGATAAGGGAGCTTTCTTCATGCAGTGCTCTTAAGTACAATGCCTATCTAATCCAACATAATCAACCTTTCATAGATCATTGTAGTATCAACAACATCAACTCATCATAGTTTACAAACATTATCAAAGTCATCAATATCACCATATCAATTCTTTTAACCAGGAGATAGGTGGAGCTCATATCACAACTTGACTTCATTTATTATCATGCCAACAAGATGTATCCATTCATGCAATATCAATCCGAACTTCATCATATCATTTTCATTTTCATAATCATAACATAAGTCATTTTTGTTGCTAGATGCAAAAGAATACACCAAGGATGAGTCATGTAGGTTTCAATTTGATGTTGAATCACAATTGTCATTACCTCAACCATTGTTCTTGGAACAAGGAGGCCAATACTAAATTATTTTTTCGAATACTAATGTAAGTCATTATGCCCACATAACATAGACATTAGGGAAAATAAACAATCATCAAATTAGATCATTAGTCATCATGTCAAGTTCAAATTTTGTATTGTAGAGAGATATATAGTCAAGTCATATCTCAATAATTAATTCAAATTTATTTTCAAGTGTCGTGACAAAACATTGTTCATCTATATCAATCAGCCAAATCATGCCAACCTCTTGTAGCACAAACATAGGGACATATCTATATATGTCCCAGTCACCTGCAAACACAAGTTTAGTCTACATGTTCATGTTATGGAAAGCATTCAAGATTTTCCTACTTGTAGATCTTGCTGTTATCTACAACACATCTATGGTACTGACTATTCCAGGTGAATATTTTGATTTCAAGCAAGATACTCCATTTTTATGTGATCAACAATTTAACCCAACAACTTCATAAATCAGATTACAGTGGCAGAATGTTAGAGACACCTTGATTCAAAGTTGAGACAACTTCAGAAAGCTTCATATGATGGTCAGCTATAGTCAAACCCCTGGATGCTCCCTTTAGGTTAGCTGGGGAGCATATTTAACTGCTTGGAAGCTACCTTGGCCTTAGTTTGCATGTGTCCAGGGATAAGTTTTCCCAGTTCTGTGCCTACATCTGGAGCATAAATTCTAATTTCTGTACAATACTCATATCTGAGACTTTACTGTAGATCAATAATGTTAGATGCACATAAATCATACTTCAACAATACAAAATGCAAAGAGTAATAAGAGTAAGAATCTTGAGAAGAGATTCTCCCTGTGGTTGGGAATCTATTTCGTCAACCTGTCTGTACTAGACTCAAGAAACAACATATTTGTTAGATAATAAACATATATTTATCATGGATATCATCATCATGACATCAATATTTCATCAAAGGTTAGACTCAAAGAAGTAGATAGATGCAACATCATATCTCAGAGATTATGAATATAATAACACTTTCTATGAAGTCACTCCATGAATTTAGGACATTTAGTTTAGCCATATGTCATCAAGACGTGACCACATGTAGTAAGATCTAGAATATCAATCTCATAGTTTTACCTCTTACATCAAGGCTACCATGCTTATCATGATCAATGAGATCAATTTAGGTAATTTAATAAATATTTACCAAAACAAAAAAGAGTGCCAATCTCCCTTTCCATATTCTTTCATCATGCTTATCAAAAGCATTATCAACAAGCTCATGTATAGCAATCAATGAGATATCTCTCTATATGAAATCCATCATGACAAGTATCGAGAGTATCATTTACTAAAGTAAAGGTGTTAGCCTTATTTATAGGATAAAGATGTCCAACAGACGGATGTTACCCAATCATCAAGTGTATCAATGTATCAACATTAGATAACCTCATAGAATTCAAGAATATCAAAATGTTCAACACCAGATGAATCATTTTATCTTAGGAAACATAGATCCAAGTTGCTTTCATATGCATGTATGAGCAATCAAATAAAGAGACATTCTCATGATACCTTAGGGCTTACCTAGCCATCAATGTTATTGCTGAAATACAACATTCCATGAATACCTTGTCGTATTCAAATACATGTGCACCTTCTCATAGGCAACTTGTAGTGCTTGTCACCTTTTCATCAAGTATCTCTTTACCTCTTTCTAGATCTAGCTTTTCTTTCCTGCATCTCAAATGATCCTCGAGAAGTATTTTAAATAGTATTTTGTCAGACCTCATCTTCACTTCCTATTCCATATACTGAAGTGCCAAAATGTTAACAACTATGAAGTATATCCATCATGATACACAAAAAAAAACACCCTTGAAAAACTAAAGGAAAACTTCCCTAAGTCAATTCTAAAGAAGGTTAGCTAAACCCTAATTTTTAGGGCCAGCGCTCTTTGATCCACTTCCTATCCATGCTGATGGCAGGTTGCACTGCTTTACCCTAGCACTATCAGCATGGGTTTTAATATGAAAACACGAGCTGAACCTCTTTTGGTAGGTTTTCCCAAAATGGGGGAGAATCTTCGTATGCTAGAAACTTTGAGAACAATGAGATAGATACTGGTTGTTGTAGATATGGTCTAGCTCTCTAATTTGGAACTCTTGATGTTATCATTTTGGGCCTTACCCTTGAGATGTGGACAATCCTCCCTCTTTTTTGGATCCCTAACTCCCTCTCCCTTCCTATAAATCAACTCCCTTCCATCCCCAAATGGTTTCTCATTGATTGCCTGCATTCCTATACTAAGATTATGCTGAAACGTTTCCCATTCTAACTTGGAGAAGGAGTGCTTGAATATTCTTTACTTGGACTTGGACATCCACCAAAAGGAGGTCTCCAGAATCAAGGCATAGGTTTTATGCTTCCCTTTTTAGCTTATTATTATATACATCTGATGTTCACTTTCCACAATTGTATAAATGTTTATGCTTTTAGCTTAATACTCCTTGATCTATTAAGTAGTTTATGTTTTATGTGTGCCATATATGCTCTTGTACCTTGTATTTCTCTTTGATCTTTTTTTCAGGTACTCAGACATGAAGAATAAGTAAGAAGCGAGCCTGGAAGTGAAGGAATCAAATTTATCTCCAAAGGATTGAGAAATTAGCATCAGAGCGAGGTAGGTCACTCTCTCTCTAGATTTTTTAAACATAAGATAGGAAATGTATGCTAGTTTTTTTAGTTTGTTCCTAGACCCACTCATTGGGCTAGAGAGATTGCCTCTGTTTGCAGAGGGGATTTCCTTCACAAAAAAATGGCGACTCCACTGGGGAAGCTATAGCCTCTTCAATCTCTTTTTAGATCTTAACTCATGATGAGTTTGACTGACCATTGAGTTCTCAGTTAGTTTGAACCTGTATAGGTCTGCACATTTATTGATTACTACCTTAGAGTGTTGAGTCTGCTGTGTTTGTTGAATTTTTTTTTTCTTTCCTTATTCCTCACCCAATGCATTTTTTACTTCAATAGTCGTGTTGCCAGCACACTTTCCTTTGAAACAGTTGCACTAAACGCCTATTTAACACGAGTTTGGCTATTATAGCCACATTGATCTTAAATATTCGTGAAAATTAGGGTTTATTTGTCAAAATATAGTCTGTCTTAGCCCCTGAGGTCCTTTTTCTTGTCCATTGTGATTAGATTTATTGGTGTTTCGTCTAATTATCTTATTTGATTAACCAATTCTTGTCTCTTGAGATTTCAAGTGTTTGGAGTGAAATTGGATTTATTCTAGGGTTTTTAGATCATTTTATTGTCACATTCCACTTGTAAGTGTCTCTAAGTTTGTTGTTTGTTGATTGATTATATCTGGTTATCTGTTAAAATCATTCAAAACATCAATTTTCATTAGTTTTTGCTTGTCTTTTGCAAAGTTTCTTTTCGATTTCATTAGGTCATCTTGCACTTGAAAAATAATCTTTGTTATTTATTGAACATAGATTATGTTGTTTGGTTTACAAGCTGAAAATAGTGCATCATTCATTTGTCCAAAAGGAAAAGTGAAAATATTTTCATTTATGTGCTTTTGAATTGGATTTGGTGTTTCTTTCATTGATGCATTAGTTGCATTAGAGAATTTGAATCAAATATTCATTTTGCTTTAGTTGCTGCTTTAGTTGCATTAGACCATTCAAAAGTAAAGAAAATCATCATTTACATATGTGCATCTTAGTAAAGTAAACATCATTTTTATTTCGATAAGTTTCATTTAGGATAGTGAAAAATGGAAATTGAGTTTACTTTTGGGTATTGGATTTTGAAAGTGAAAGTGAAAGCTAGTGGAAGGCATGTTATTTGATGGATTAATGCTTGAAATTTCTTCCCTTGGTTAGTCCATCTTTCATTGAAACGAAAAGTTTTCATTTTCTCATATAGTTGCATCTTAGAGGATTTAGGTGACATTGTTTGAGCCAAAAAATTGGAACATAATTCAAGAACAATACTAAAATTTACTCAATTGACCTAAGGAGCATTTGGAATTTAACACAAACATTAGAGTTCTAGACTAGAGATGTGCTCTAACATCTATAAACCTAGCAACTATATTTAACTACATGCATTATTTCCCGGGGGTGAAATCATGTTCCACGTACGAAAGTATATCAAATCATTCTCGATTACTCTCGAGTATATCGGATGTGCTCCACATATGGCAATTATATGGGAATTCTCTCATTGAATGGTTATGCATTAGACAATGCTAACATAGAGTTGTGCTCCCCGTACTGTCGCATATATATTGGCAGACCCCACTAGATTGCTATCATTTAGCCATAGGTAACCCAGTCAACCACCTTGTAGATGTGATACACCAAACAAAACATTCAAGGAGATTGACCACCATATGTTAAGTCTTTGATTTAGGCTAAGGGGTATATAGAGGTTCATAGATACTTGGTAAGCCCTCTTGCATAGCTTAACCCTTTTTTAATTTTGTTTTGTTAATTTCTAAAATCAATTAATTGACCGTGGAAAAACATCCTTCCTGTGGAAATACCTAGTTGATCTTAGGTTCATACCAATGGCATAATTTCTTGAGTCTACCAACCAAGGAAACCCCCCTGATGGTAATCCTGGTCCTTTTCCTTCTTTTGGATATGTTGGTTCTCCATATATGGCAACGTCGTCCCTTCCTAGTTTTACCATTGGTTTGCTAGTTTGGCTATTTTCGGCCTCGTTGATTTCGAGTGTCCAAACTTCATTTCAACCAAGTTATCCTCCACCTAAACAACATAAAAATCATGTTGATCCTAAATTTGACCCCTTGCTTTCTTCGCTTGTTTCTTCACCTGACTCTTCCTCTTTGCCTGGTGAAAGTCTGGATTCTAGTAACCAGGAAGATAAAAAGAAGAAAAATAAAATTAAGTAAGGGGGCAAGAAAACAACTATTGTTACCAATGAAACTAATGAAGAAAAATATTCCAATCAGCCCTAGAAAGAAAAATTCCCTTGCTTGTTATGTAAGGGTGACCACCTTCTTAGAATTTGTGTTGGTATTCCCAAGGTCTTAGAAGTGTGGTCCACAGGTTCACATCGACATTTGTCATTAGCCTTTTGGGATCATGCTGGTGATAAATCTTCAACTAATGACAGTAAAGCCCATGGGAAAAAGGGAAAAGTCAAATTTCCTTATAATTCATGTGAAGTTAATCATCCTATTCACCTTTTTCCTCTTATGGATGGAGCTTCCAAAGAGTTGGGAAACCTTGCAACTTCTCAACCTCGTCTTCTGGATGGGTATCGAAAGCTTTCCCCTGATCCTCCACTATTTGATCAAGTGATTGATCAAAAGCTATCTTTGGTCAACCCCACTCTCTCTGAAAGTGAGTCTCATGAGTCTCTTCCCAACCAACTATTGGTTGAGAAAATCGTAGACCTCGCTCCATCTTCAATTGATCGTGTTTATCATTTATAGAGTGAACACCATATTTATTAGGTTCTTCTTGTTTCTTTAGTTTCGAATGAACTGGAGGAAAATTCTCCGATTCCCAAGGTGCATGAGAGTAGTCCTCCTATTCCCATAGCGCAACAGGGTGACTCTCAAATTCCTACAACACCCCCTCCGAGTAGTTTAGTTACTTATTTTGATTAGAGTCGATTGACATAATATTGTCTTCCATCTTATGTGCCTTTCTAGATCACAATACATGCTTACAATATGGATGTACCTAACACAGTTATAGATGAGGGTGCATCTGTTGGTATTCTGTCCTCAACTGCTTGGCAAGCTTTAGGTTCTTCACAGCTTGTCCCTGTCACCCAAAATTTGTTAGCTTTTAATAGAGGAACGAGTCAATTGTTAGGTATCCTTCCTAAGTTTCCTATTAATTTGGGAGGAAAGACTATCTATATAGACATGATGGCTATCCAAGGCCTATTAGATTTCAATCTACTCCTTGGCCATGAATATGTTTACATCATGGGAGCTCCTATCTCTTCCCTCTTTTGAGTGATTTTCTTCCTGCATGAAGGAAGAATTGTGATCATTGATCGGCTTACATTCATTGATCCTTAATCAAATCCCAATCAGCCATCATCCCTAAATGGTTCT
The DNA here is from genome assembly GCA_000404065.3 of Pinus taeda. Lineage (NCBI taxonomy): Eukaryota > Viridiplantae > Streptophyta > Pinopsida > Pinales > Pinaceae > Pinus > Pinus taeda. The sequence goes on from APFE031510816.1 coordinate 52,221, forward strand.
TATGTACAAGCGGTATCACCCCTGCCACAAGTTAATTACGTGGCCACCTTTTTCCTACCCACATCTATTGATGATCTAGTGGGTGATGCAGTACCCCATGTATTAGGGCATTAGAGCCTGATTTTTCCATTAGATCCCTGGACATGTATCCCATCCATAATATTATTCTCCCATCTAATGAGAACCTCTTAGAAGCCATGGCCTCTTTTGTTCTATGATAGAGGGTTTGGAATAGTGTTCCTTCTCTTCTATCAAGCTCATTAAAAAAAGGAAACTAGTTCTTTTACTATGTCAACCTCGTTAAAAATGAAATACGTTCACAAAAAGATAGTTCTTTTACTATGTCAATCTCGTTTAAAAATGATACAAGGTGTCATCGTCATGGTCCTTTTCCTGTGTCAAGCTTTTTTTTAAAATGAAGCAAATCCGTTCCTGTTCGAATCTTTGATTAGATCTCATAAATTACCAGTCGAGTCTTTCACTTGATCTCATAAGTGAACATTCATTCCATCCACCTATTAGTAACCAGTAGTCTACTTAGGTGAATGGAATGAAGATGGGGGGGAATGTATCTCGAATTGTGTCATTATGTTGGGGGCATGCAAACTCATCTCAAGCATAGTTTGTTCCATTTCAAGCTTGTGTAAAAATGAAAGCAAATCCAAGCATAGTTTCTCATGTTTCAATCTTGTGAAAAAATGAAACCATCTTTAAGTATACTCAAGTATAGTTTCTCATGTTTCAAGCTTGTGTAAAAGTCAAACCATTCCCACTTTACCTCTTGTGATTTCCATATTTATTAGCCTATTTGGTGGATAAGCCTTGGTTTTTTCTTTCCATTGTCACCATCTGTTTGGCTGATCATACACTTTAATTTGGTTGTTTTATCCTTGACTGAAGAACATTTACAATGAGATGTGTTACTAGCCAACCTCTTGACCTTTACATGTTTTGAGTAGTTCTATCATGACCAGAACTAGTTGCTATCCTTTTATACCACTCGTTCCTCCAGGAGGAGTCATCATTAAGTTCTTTTTCTGACTCTCCAAACATGAAAAGATTTTCAAGCACTTGTTGTTTCGAACTTGTTAAAGTAAATGAAATTATGTCCACTTAGTATAAGTTTAACCCTTTTCTGGACTGAGATAGGCTATTTTACGAGAAAGGAATACCTTAGTCAAACATGGCTAAGAGGTTCCCTTGGATATTATTTTCTACCTTTCAGATTCAAGAGATGATTTACGAAAAGGGACCTTCAGAGTTTCCTTTTTCGCTTCTTTTTCAAACTCTCTAAACATGAAAAAGATGATGAGTTTCCCCTCCGTCAAACTCATAAAACTGAAATGATACAGGACTTGTCACCATGACAAGACCGAGTTTCTCCTTCCTAGGTCTCATAAAACTTACTAGGATGGATTCATCCAAAGGATGAACTTATATGGCAAGAATATGCTATCCCCTTTAAGCTTGCGATAAAAAATAATGGGCTACTCACTAGAAATGGTGGGGGAAAAAGTGAAAGCAATCATCTCTTGTTCTTTGTAAAGGAAGCATGTCGCTTTTGAACAAGAAACCCATCCATTGCTCGTGTCGAGTTTGGGACATCCTCACTTAGTCAATTGCCTTCCTAGGTTCGGGAAATCCATTTTTCCTCTCATATGATTATACCACTTCGTCATCAAGACCACTGATCCTATGTTGAGTCAAATGTTGCCAAACTCCAAATTCATGTCCCTGATATGTTCAAGAGAAGTCCTATATGCAGTTCTTTACTGCTTATACACTCTCTGACTTTTTACCACAATCCTAGATCACTCTTATCTACTCTACCACATCCTTTATTTCATGTCGATGATGTGGGATTCATTATGACCCTCCTTTGGCATAACACTTCCTATCGACTTCAGTGCATTATCCGGGAAGATGATCTAGAAAATCCCTTCCAGTACCATAGAGCTTGCGTGCCTCAGTTGAAATTTATTCACTTTCAACGACATGTTTACATCATTGATGTTCGATCAAATGATTCCATGGGTCTTCGACTTCATCTTCATTATTCACATTCGTGGATTGTGTTGATTGTACCTTGAGATCCATTGTCATTACTGGTGGTTTGTCTCGTGCCTGTCAATGATTTACATAAGTGACTAGTAATCAGGTCATTTTCAATCATGTTTGACTTAGACACTATTGGAAATAATACTGAGAAGGGGGTGAATCAGTATTATCGGATTAATAATTTAATTTTCAAAAACTAATTTGTATACACTACTTCATCTTAGTGAACTAGCATGTATACAAAATTGTACTTAATTGCAACTAGCGTATATGCAGAGATATTTAGATTTACCCAAATTATCATGTATTTAACTTTAATCAGTATATCAAGAATTCATTAGACAATGCAGTAAAAGTAGAATAAAGCATCACACATCAGAAACACACAAGAACACCAAGATATAAGGTGGAAACCCAACGTTGTTAAAAATTACCTGTTTTTGTCATCTCTGTCTTCTTTTAATAATAAGAAAATTTAGTTTACAATTTTTGTACTGGTGTAGTCTTATACCAGTATGCAGGCTTCTACCTGTGTAAGGCTACAACCTTCTCTCATTTTCCATCTTCTACTCGAAGGGAGCTACAACCCCCTAGCTCTTATACTAGCTGATATGTTTACTATTATGTAGGTGCCAGCCTATAGAAGGTTACAACCTTCTCTTTTCTACCTGGGATCACGTTTCAAAAATTTTCAGATTGGATCCATCAACAACATCATTCAATCATCAAATATATCTACATCAACCAATCTCCTTTTGAACCAACCTCAACTGAATCAATCAATCACTTTAACAACCCATGAATCTGATCATTTAGAATGCTGTCACAGAATACAGTAACTAGAACCCAAGCCAGAACCCATAACATTGCAACAACAAACAGAAGCAACTAAAACATATTTTATAAGGTATAAGCTACTTCGATGTGTCAAACGTGCATCCATACATGCTTTCCTCAAAGTGAACCAACATACAAATCTGCAAATCAAATTTATGATGTATATGTTGCTTTGATATGCAGAACTAGTGTGTATATGCTCCTCTTCTAAAGTGAACCTACATACAGATTTGTAAATGATTATTTAAACATTACAACTATTCTAGACTTCAGTCATACCCAGATCCTCATATTTACAGACTACAACATGTGCCAATCATTCAGATACATGATCAAACCATATAAAGATAATTTACTTCAAGCCTTAAGATCTTGATACATCATTAGATATTATCCTTCATCAAATGTTAAGGTTCATTCTTGGTTCAGATCAAGCACAACACCATAAGCCAATAACCTGCATATTAGATCTCACACTTCATCAAATATTCGATACTTGCATACCTTGGCCTAATGATCTTCTCCTCGTTTTATGGTTTTAGGCCTTTCTCAATACCATGGATCAAAACCACTTAGGAACAAATACCAACGATCAATATCTCAGACCAGATACCTTGGACCAATACCATGGATCAAAATACTAAGGACCAAATACTTCACACCAAAAATTTAGTTTTCCAAGGTATACGCGCTTTTCATTTTGTGAAGGTGCATGTGTACGTATACGCGACTTGTATACAGTGAACCTGCGTGTATACACATCTTGGTCAATGGCGAACCTGTGTATACCTCTCTTTCTTCATTTTGTGAAGACTGATTTGTCATGCTTTGTTGTTTACTTGCTATACTATGATCTTTCATCTAAGTGAGTTGCCTTCTAAACTGATTCCTTGAAGCTGCCCTGCATTTCATCACATCTGAAAGCACTACTGTCATGCATTCTGTCACATCTGATATCTCTTCTGTAGATTCATCTAGTTACCATATACAAGAGAGTTGTTCTGCTACAAGTGGGTTGCCATCAAGTACAACACATACATCATAATGCCAACAATCTCCCCCTTTGGACTTGATGGCAACAACCCACCAAGTCACTCTCCCCATTTAACATCAAGGGCAAAAGGTCATGCTCCCCCTAAGTGCATGCTGAATTCTCTGATATGTTGAAGTGTACTGATTGAGCTCCCATGATCGAGTCCATGCTCCCCCTGAGCATAAGCAAAGTCTACAAAAATATGTTCTAAAAGAAGAACATGACTCCATACATACATCACAAATGACCTTCCTATCACCAATGACTCATACATACATCCATATCCCAACCAAGTGGGGATATACCAAATTTGACTCATCCAACCAACCAAGTGGGGATATATCAATTTTTTATACATGTCAAAAACAAGAAACATTACATCATCCATCCCATGCATAGTGGGGTTACAAATTAGGTCTTTTCATGACCGTTACATTAAAAGATATACATGACATATATCACAGAGACCAAATATCTTAAACAAGACCATGATAGTCATCCGAAACTATCATATGATATGCACCATTAGCAATATCTGTCAATAGTATCTAGACCAGCAACTTGTGTATGTCCATCATTAGTTCCCAAAATATCATCAACCATGCTCTCCCCCTGAACCTGTTCCACCTATTCACTATCAGATTTGATCATTGCGTATGTCAGTAAGAGATATCAAAACATCATCATCAATTAGATATACATCAAGTTATCAACAAGTTTATGAGGACCAATATATTTCCACATGTTATCAGTAGAGTGAAAACATCATCAAAGAGAGTAAATAATTGACAGAACTATAGTAGACCTCTTTTCCTAAGTCTGTGCCACTGCTTTTCTTTAAACCAAGATATACGTGACTGTGCCCACAGAAACCCGCGTATGTACACGAATACGCTTCATGAAACTCATGTATAACCACCTTTCTCTGAAAAAATAGAATTTAACAGAAGGATGATGCAGCAAATACTCCCAGCTTTTGTCTGAGATATTCAAATGTCTCTTTCGGCATTGGTTTAATGAATATATCAACAACCTATTCTTTGGAGAGAACATATTCCAGTTTGACCATTTGTTCAAGCACTTGTTCACGTAGGAAATGATATTTGATGGGTGTGTGCTTGGTCTTGGAGTGCATTACTAGATTCTTTGAAATACTTATGGCACTTGTATTATCACATAGAATGGAGATGGGTGGAGTACACATGATCTGAATATCTTGCAAGGTTTGCATCATCCAAAGTAGTTGTGTGCAACAAGATGCAACAATCACGTATTCTGCTTCAACTGTAGATAATGCAATTGAACTTTGTTTCTTGCTGAACCAAGACACTAACCTAGAACCCATATAGAATGCACCACCACTAGTGCTTTTTTTGTCATCAACACTTCTTGCCAAAATTGCATCTGTATATGCATGAAGTTTAAGATCTGTATCTCTAGGATACCATAAAACAAAGTTCTGTGTTCCTTGAAGGTATTTGAAAATCATTTTGACTACCTGAAGGTGCGATTTCTTTGGATTTGCTTGGAATCTTCCAACTATTCCCACTACAGAAATGATGTATGATTGAGTACCTTTTAGATAAAGCAGACTGCCAATCATGGATCTGTAAGTTGGTTGATGTACTGCTACCGATTCATCATTTGAGCTAAGACTGCATCCTGTTACCATTGGGGTACATACTAGTTTAGAATAATCCATGCCATACTTTTTGAGGATCTGTTTGAGATATTTGGTTTGTGAGAGAAAAATAACATCTTTATTTTGTTGAACTTGTAGACCAAGAAAATAGGTAAGCTCACCAAGCAAAGACATTTCAAATTCTTGCTGCATTACTAAAGCAAAATTCTGACTCATGGATTCTTCATTGCTACCAAAAATGATATCATCAACATACACAACAATTATTAGCAATTTATCAGTGTCCATCTTTGTATATAGATTGTTATCTATTGACCCCTTTGAAAAACCCTGTTGATCAAGATATTTGTCAAGATGGTAATACCAGGCCCTTGGAGCCTATTTGAGACCATAGAGAGCCTTTCTAAGTTTGCATACAAGTTTTGCATCATTTCCAAGAATGAATCCTTATGTGTTCAATATAAACTTCTTCTTCTAAGTCTCCATTAAGAAAGGCATATTTTACATCCATTTGATATACTTTGAATTTCTGAAAACTAGAAAGAGCAAGAAACATTCTTATGGCTTCAACTCTAGCAATAGGTGCAAAAGTTTCTTCAAAATATGTACCTTCTTGTTGAGCATATCCTTTGCAAATGAGTCTGGCTTTGTTTTTAATAACTTCTCCATTTTCGTTCAACTTGTTTTTGAATATCCATTTGGTTCCTATGATATTCTTATCATGAGGTCTACGAACTAATTACCAAGTATTATTCTCTTCAATTTGGTTAAGTTCTTCATTCATGGCCTTGACCCAACATTCATTGCATGCTTCATTTACATTTTGAGGTTCGGTGGAAGATAGTAATGCTAGATAGCTTGAGGCTTCTATAATAGTTCTTGTCTGCACACCTGCCCCTTTCCCCCCTAAAATTTGAGTTTCTCAAAGATTTTTCTGAACATTCCTAGACAAAGTCTTTTCTTCTACCGTTATCTCTTCTTTTGGTGCATCATTGGTTTCTTCTTCAAAATCAATGTGATTTGATGAGGGAAATTGATCCTCATCTTCTTCATTGTCATAATCTTCAATTTTTATCTGTTTTGGATTTTTGTATGTTTCATCAACCACAACATCAATACTTTCAATAATTTTCCCATGTCTTTTACTATAACATTTATATCCTTTACTTTGGGAAGAGTAGATAAGAAGAAAACCTGCATCTGCTCTGTGTTCAAACTTACCAAGTTTTTCATCAGTCCTTTTGATGTAACGTTTGCTTCAAAAACTTTGAAGTATTTTACAGTAGGAGTCTTACCATACCAAAGTTCATGTGGAGTTTGAGTGCTGTTTACCCAAACATTTTCTTGGTTGAGAATAGTGACGGCAATGAATGCAGCTTCACCCTAGAAGGTTGAAGGAGTTCTAGATTCATCTAGCATAACACGAACCATTTGTTGAACAGTTATGTTCATCCTTTCTACCACTCCATTTTTTTGAGGAGTCCTTGTGGTGTGGAACTTCCTTTTCATTTCATGTTGTTCACAAAAGTCAAAGAATTCATCTGAGGTAAATTCCCCTCCTCCATCAGATCTGAGGCATTTGATTTTGCGATTTGATTCATTTTCAACCAAAGCTTTGAAGGCTTTGAACTTTTCAAATTCTTCATCTTTATGCTTTAAAAGACCTATCCAACACATTCTAGAAAAATCATTAATGAACAATATAAAGTATTCTTCTCCACGAGGTGACCTTTTCCTTGATTGTCCACATAAATCAGTATGAACACGTTCAAGAGGCTTACTAGCTAACCCTTCCTTTTCGATGAAGTGAGATCTAGTTTGCTTACCAAATAGAAGCGATTTTCATATAGTATTTTCAGGAATGTTGATATCTAGAAGATCACGAACAGCCTGGAATCTGCATGCTTTTCTTATTTGAGAAAGCTTAAATGTCCCAATCTTTTGTGCCATAGCCAGTTTTCATTATTTATTCTTAGATAGCATTGTTGTTGGTCTCCCTTGAGTATGTATCGGTTGTTTTGAGTTCTTGTACCTTTGATCACGGTTTCTCTTCTATCAAGCTCACGAACAACACATCCATTTGATCAAAACACTACTTCATTTCCTTGATCACACATTTGGCTCACACTCAATAGGTTATGCTTTAAGCCATCAACATACATAACATTCCCAGCTTTAACTTTTTCTTTCAATAAAATAGAGCCTTTACCTTTTATGACAGTAGGAGTGTCGTTTCCAAATGAGACACTCTTTTCCTTTTCTGGGGCACCATATGAGTGTAGTTTTTCTTTGTCACCTGTCATGTGTTTTGAGCATCCACTATTGATGTACCATTGGTTTTCTTGTCCTTCTACATACAAGGCTATACCACATATTTATGCTTGTGGTTCTTTCTTTCTCCATATTTTTGGATTTAATGGAGTTTGCTCCTTTTGAGATATTTGCCAAAATTTACTCATTCAGTCAGATTCTTCATGGCCAAAGTTGTTACAGATTGAGCATTCTATTTCATTTTCAAGAAGAGAAAATTTATTATAGGAACTTTTCTTGATCCCTATCACATTCCTTTGATTTCGTGCTTCTCTAGTCATGATGGTTTTGTAAGCAACACATTGAGCAGCTTTGTGTCCAAAATTATGACATGAGAAACATTGACCATTAAAGAAGTTCCTGCGATTATTGAATCTACTAACTTGGTTATTGTAGTTTCTATTGATATTCATATTTGAAGAAAACTGAGTACGATTTACCTGAGGTTGGTTGTAGCTTCTACTCATCCTTGAAGTAAATTGAGCCTGATTTACCTGGTGATCTGCTTTATGCCTTTGTTGACAATTATGAAACTGTCCAATGCTCTTTGTTGCATCAAGACAACTTTTAATGGAGGTTGACGACTTCTATGATTGAGATGCTTCTTCAGTATATCCAAGACCTGTCTTTATTAGAGGAGAACGCTACACTTTGATAATTTTATTTAAGGTTTTTGATCGTTTAGCAAATCTAAGATTGAGATATTTTTTTTCTCAAGATCCTTTCTTAGACCCACAGTTTCACATTCTAGTTTTTCATTGTGTTTTTCTCTTTTAGCAAGTTGGTGTGTCAAGGTATCTATAATCATATTCTTTTCTTCTAAACATATTCCGAGTTTAGAGATTTCTTCATAAAGGTAATCTTCATCTAAAGCATCCAAGAAATCATCATCTTCATAAGCAATCAGAAATCTATAGTCATTACTATTTTCATCTTCATCACTATTAAACCATCACTATCTTCATGAGTATAGTAGCTCTTTTTACTTACACTTTTTTTTCTATTCCATTTTGTAGATTCCTTTCCTTTATCATTTTTATCTTTATGAGGACATTTGGTAGCATAATGACTGACTCTACCACATGCAAAACATTTGAAAGGTAGTTTACCTATGAATCTTCTGGAACCCCGTTGAAGCTTCTTGACAAATTTTACCTCCTCTTCTTCTTCTGAAATATGTCCTGATTCATTGAGTTCTTATTTTCCTTTTACTGAAGCTTTAAATGTAGCTTCTATCATATTTGATGGACCTCCTTTTCTCATCTGAAAGGCAGTTAAGATTTCATGAAGTTATGTCATAGTAATAGTATGTAGATCCTACTTTTCTTCTATGGCAGATACTTTGATTCAAATTTAGCAGATAAGGATCTTAAAAAATTTTCAACTAAGGGAACTTCCTTTATCTCTTCACCCAGATTCTTCATGCAATTAACAACCTCATCTACACATAAGAAGTAACTAGCTATACTTCCATCATTGTGCATCTTGAGAGTTTCATATTGAATTCTAAGAGTTTGCAGTTTAGCACGTTTTACCTGAGAGTCCCCTCTGTAGCTTAGAATGATTTTGTCCCATATTTCTTTGGCTAAATTGAGCTGCATAACTTTGACAAACTCTGATTGTGACAAACTTCCCAATAATGTATTGAGAGCCTTGGCATTGGCTTCATATTACTTTTTATCTACCATATCTGTAGGAATTACTGATGGAAATGTATATCCTCCTTCTAGGATTTTCCAGACATTTGTTCCAAGTGATTGAAGATAGGTTGTGATTCTTGCCTTCCAATAAACAAAGTTTCTCCCATCAAAGATTGCGGTCTGATGGATCCCTTTCTTTCTTGATTACTCATGATGATGGATCTTCCTTCAAGCGATCAAGCTTCTTCTGAAGGACCTACTCTGATACCAATGGTTGGAAATAATACTGAGAGAAGGGTGAATTAGTATTATCAAATCAATAATTTAATTTTCAAAAACTGATTTGTATACGCTACTTCAGCTCAGTGAACTAGCGTGTATATGCAATTGTACTTAATGCAACTAGCATATATGCAGAGATCTTTAGATTTACCCAAATTATCATGTATTTAACTTTAATCAGTATATTAGGAATTCATTAGATGGTGCATTAAAAGAAGAATAAAGCATCACACATAAGCAATGTTGGGCTAATTTATTGACTAAATTAACACACATATTTAATTATCAATCCGGGTTTGTAAAACTTGGAGGCAAATCAACTGTATATGGACATTAGGTATAATCAATTTTAGAAGATAAAATTTGAAAACTAAAGAAGTGCATATTACAAATATAGCCTACACTAATAATTTCAATTCACCTTGCAATGAAGGAAAGCTGAAATGGTTCTTAACTTAAGAGGTCCAATTCTTCCTCAATTATTACTTGACGAATATAAATTAGAAACCATGAGCTCTCAATAGCTTAAGATGGACAAATCGTCAATGAAGGGAGGCTCTTAACTTAAGAGACCTTTGGTATTTCCCATCATAATTTATTCACCATAATGCTATCAATTGAAGATTGAAAATTCATAAGAGAAACTACTTGCATGTAATCAAGGAAAAACCTAGTTTCAATCAACCAAATTAACAAAAAGAGTGTTCAACTTGAACACCTTGGTATTCCATCTTACTAAAGTGATGAAAAAACTAAGATTCAATAAAATAAGTCATCACACATCAACCATAAACCAATCTGAAGCAAAGCACATAAACAAGTTCTCAAATAACCAAATTATGGAAAATTAAACTAGTCTAACAAAGAAGTGTACTTAGCTTGGAGTGGGGACCCTCCACCCTTGCCCTGCACACTTGAAGAAATCTTAGCTACAACAACTTCAGTAAATCAACCAAGCATGAACAACAAATTGGAATGAAACAAGTTCTTCAAATTAGCTTCCAACTCCAAAGTGTCTTAGCATAAAAGTTACATATAAATTCCATTACCAAAAGCCATCAAATTCTTGGCTTTAAATAGAGGTTTAATGAAACAAACTGATCTATATTATCTCTAACACTCATTTCTAATCATATCCACCTATATAATTCGAACTCATCCAATTCATCCCAAGAAATATGGTCAATCCCATAAAATCTCAACTGCCCTATTTCTTAGGGATTTTTTGGTGACTAGTCATGTTTGACCAGCCTTGACCAGGCCTACTAAAGCTTGTGCTAGCCAAACCAAGTGGAGTTAGCTTAGTCCTAGTTCTCAAGCTGTCCATCCATGCATCAAACTCGAGCCAAAGTGTCTTGAAAACATGTCATCCACATAGCTATTACGGGAATTTCTGATTCAGTCCAAAATTGCACTTGAAACTCAATTTTCATAAAACTTCTAGAAATTGCAAAATTAAAATTAAACCCCTGAATATGCATAAAATACATCAAAATGAGATGGATGTGATGGAAAATGGATGGAAAATATAAGGATTAAGTAGGTTTCCCTAAGCAAAAATAGACCAAAACTGAGGGCCAACATCTCCCCCTTGCAAATCTTCAAGCATGTCCTCGTGCTTGTTTGTCTCATTGATCTTCTACCTCTGTATGCTAACCTCCTGCATATTTTGAATTTTGCAATACATTCCAACACAGGATTCGTGTCCCTCTCAAATCAAAAATTTTACTCAAAGGATCCAATATCCAGTTGCTCTTACATCTCACTAAAAGAAGCAATTTTTTATGCATAGTCATTCACTTTCAATTTAGCCACTCATTTACCCATGCAATCTACAAAATAGGGGTTGAAAGAACCATAAAAATATCCCAAAAAGAAATTAATTTGAAAAAACTACTCGCATAAAGCCTAATTAGGCTCGTTCTGAAGAAAACCCATGTTTTCGTTTTTTAAATTTCATTTTCATTTGCCCTGAAAAAGCAATGAAAAATAGTAGCTTCTCAAAATTGAAATGCATTCCTGAGATTGAATGATCATTCATTTTGCAATCAATTTTTTTTCAAATTTTTCTCCAGTATCCTACTTACCTATTTGTGATGCTCTTTTAAAAAAATTAAATTGCAAGCTTGTTTGATTTCTGTCTCACGGCAACAACAAGTCACTGCTTTTTTAAATCATTACCCTTTGTAGAAAAAAAACAAACACCTCTTGTAAAAAAACTGAGCTCTGCTTTGAAATGGAAATACATAAGAAAAATATTTTAATGTAATCTCAAGATATTGTTCTTATGCTCCTTGTATAATTCACCATGCAAGCCAAGATTCAATAACTAATCTTCAGCACTGTGATAATCATCATAAAGAAACTTGTTGCTCACTGTTCAATGGTTTGTATCAACCCATGCACTGTTTTATTTAATCAATGTTATTTTGGCTCTACGCACTCACATATAAACTCAAATCTTCAAACAATTAGCACATTTCCTACAAAAGACTCAAATAACATGGCCTCTTACAACCCTTGTAGCAACCAAAATTCACAATATACATTTTTTTTTTGTTACACATTACAATCCTTCCTTAAGCAAAATCGTGCAATATATATCTGTGTGTAACAATTGGAAAAAAAATGCATCGGCCATACAATCCTTATGTCAAGAAACACCACCTAAAAATGCATCCTCAGCTCTTAAATAATAATTCTCTGCCTCCTCTGCTATACAAGGTCATTGTTTACAAAAACTTTGGTTCGACCGTGCCAAATATGCATATGATCCCACAGAGATGTGAATGACGTGTTTTGCATGTGAAATATGGTGGAAATACCGCATAGTTTTGCATAATTTTCGTGCTGTGATTTATGTAACTACAGCGATGAATCGTGTTGCCTTATCACATAGATGTTTATTCATTAATACTGTTGTTCATCCAAACCTTGTATTTATTAACTTCTGGAATCAATGGTGTAGTTTTGGCGTTTACCTGCTAGTGGCGAGTTCTGAGGATTGTTAAATGGCACTCCAAATACCTGTATCGTCGTTTTGCTGACTGGTGGCAAGAATAGGTGTGTTGATCATTAAATGACAGGCAGTGTTTTCCTCAGAACCTCTGTTGCATTTATTAAACATCAGATCTTACCTTATTTGCCTGCGCAATCTATGGAATTTAACTCAACCGCCTTATTTGTAGAACCGCCTTATTTGTACGCCTTAGCTTTGCATATCTCTCTGCATTTTTTCTGTAAAACCGTTTGTTCTTTCGATTTCCTGAGCCTCTCAATGGCTGTGATGGCAACAATGGAGAGTTTTTAATACGCACAGGGTTCATGTCAAAACGTTTTTACCTGTTGACTGTAGTTGTAGCTCTTGTTAACAACGCACAGGGTTTTTTTTACCAAAACGCGTTGACCATGCTACTGTTTGGTTGTGCTCTGACCGGAATGCAACGTGTCTTTTTCTCTGTGTTTTTTTAAAAAACATTTTGACCCATTTCCTATACGATACTTCACATTGCTTGATCATACTTTCTAAAAAACGTTTTTGACCATTTCACTGTCGTCTGGTATGCCGTGCATAACCATCAAACTGATAATTGGAATCGTGTTTAAATTTTTTTCATTGTTAAATATTTTCATTGTGCTGTATGAACGCAAGTGGCTACACATTTCTCCACACAGGGTTTCTTTCTGCGTTTATTAGGCAGTCTGCTTAGTAATTTTCTTCTTTCCACGACTTGGATATCCTTCTATAGCCCAGAGTATCATCTACGGCTAATCAACATTGCTCACATCATTTCATAACTGCGTAATTTTTTAAAAGTTCAGAATTGTAGACTTTTTGAAAACTTGACCATGATATTGAGGCTACTGTAATTTAAAAAATTTGTTTCATAAGGTCGTAACTCATTCTATTGGATGCCCAACATATGAGTATTATGATAACCTTATAAACATGGCTAATATTTTATCCAGTCCTCCGCATCCATTCTTTTATTTCCTTTCAAGAACATGGGTAAATGTTTCAAATGCAAACTATTATTCTTTCAATAGAACTTATATTTTCTCCAACGTATTGAACCATGATGCACATTATTTGCATGGAGCCCCCTGGATTTTGATACTATGTATCTCACTTTATTGTGAAACCCTCAAGAGTCATGCTCTCACTTTCCATCATATTGCATTTTCCATAATAACCTTAATACATAAATCATTTTGATTTGTTTGATTTGATTATTTCTCAAAATGCACCTATTCCATATGTATTGCAATATATCTCTTTAATTTTAAAATGACCATTTTTAGGTCATGTTTAAAATTGTTTCTATACGGTTCATGCTTGCTTTGTTTGTGCAGGTTCAACTTCTCTAAATCCTCACTATGATCCTTTTTTCTTTATGGAAAAATACTTAGGGTTAGGGTTATGAAATAAATATGGAATATATGGGGGGAATGTAGAATATAAGGATAATGGCATATTAGGGTTATGGAATGAAAAATATGTACATATGTACATTGGATTAGGTATAGGGTAAATGTAGTAGGATGGACATAGGCTAATGGGTATAGAATGAGGAAAATGTGATGAATATAAAATATGCATTCAGGTATTGACTCAATTTTAACAAAGTCTAGAAATTTCTACAAAAATGTAAATTTGCAAGAACAAAATTGTGCACTTACGATACTTGTACTTCCCTGTAGTATTGGATGAATGTTGTTGTTCTTTAACAATATTGGATGAAGTTGTCTTGATCAAATATTGTAGATAGATAGAGCTTATTTATGCTTTCTGTTCTAGCATCCTTCATTGATTTTGGTCCATTGATTGTTGATGTCATTCAGGTCCCTCTGCAATTGATTTATGATAACTCAGGTCCCTTCTGTCATGTATATTTTTATGCAATATATACATGTTTTTGCTAACATTTCAAGTCCCTCTGCAATTAATTTCAAAAATATTCTAGGTCCCTCTGCCAACAATACAAGTTCCATCGTCAATTTAGTTGCACAACTAAGTTTCTTTTTGCGAACCTTCCCCCCTTGCTGATGGGAAGACTTGTCCTCAAGTCGTGTTTATTTTGGAGGATGATTCCTGCAAATTTAAACTAAAGAAATGGTCAAACAAAATAGAGAATTCATATTGGCCAAATTGGTTGGTTTTCCAATATGAATTTGAGTTTGTATTGTGCCACTTTCGTGGATTTTCACAACCAAACTCCTTTATTATTTTTGATCTTTTTCTATTTTTTATTTTTATTTTTTATTTTCTGGATGGAGGTGGGGTGTAATGGAGTATGGAAGTATGAAATCTTATGGAAATATGTTATATTGAAGTCATGAGATAGTAGTAAATGGATAGATAATAGGTCTTCGACTTCAACATGCTTGGTCATGGAGCTTAACATACAGTATGGATGATGAACAATATGAATTCAAATCATGAACAAATGATGAGGATCAAATCATGAACAATATGAATTCAATATGAAAGGCTTCTTTGTAGATTGATGTGACTTTACATAGTACTGAACTTGACTGCTTCTTCTAATGATTGTCTTCATGTCTTTTTGCCTTGATCTCGATCATGTTGTAGGGTTTGTTGGTGTTGTTGGTCAACATTGAAGAGCAAGCTTCAAGAGTTTGAGTTTCATTGAATGAACTCAACATCATGTGAAATTTCACATTTCTTTGACTTGAGCGTTTGTATTCATATTCTGAAATATGAATTTGACTTTTGAAAATTACTTCATCCATGGAGTTCACTCCTTCATTCTTCCTATGACCTACAAAAACATAACACTTGCCTGCAATACAACATTAGATGATGGAGGAAGAGAGGTGTAAAGTCTCTATTATTCCAATATATATGTAAATTATTACAAGCATTTCTTAGAAAACAAGTCCAAATATGATTGAGAAACATAATGCATTTATTTACCCATTTGAGGAATGGTGGCCAGCCTAGACCTCCTAGCGGTATTTTGTTTACAAAATATTTGTTTTATATCCAATTAGAGTGATTCCAAAGCCAAGTTGAATTGAATTCATATGGATACCTCTAGTATAAAAAACTTTTCAAAATTATTTAAAATGATAGGGTAAAAATTATAAGGAGTTCCATGTTTGATAGAGCTTCTTGTGAATTTGTAACTGGACCAACATTCACTATTTGAAGTGTAACTTCTTCGATAAATATAAGATAAATCTAATTCCACTTGGAGATTAAAGTAGATTCATTTTTGTATTTCAAGTAGAAACAGGTTTTAAAAATTGTTAGGCTTGATATCACAAAATTGGTGATGAACAGGCCTAGGACGCAGAGTTTTACTACGCTGGTTTGAAGACATGCAATCACTAAATGTGGCATAACTTCTTCATTTCATCTCCAAATGGGATGATTAAAATTGTGTCTTAAGCTAGACTTGAATATATATCTCCCATATAAACAAGTTTTGAAAAGAAGATGATTTGGTATTTCAAATATGCCAATGAACAGTCAAGACCTAGAATTGTCACCTTGCAGATTTTTCGACAGCAGTTAGTATTTCAAGAATAACGTTTTCATATGATACCTGATTGAAGTGATTCAAACTGATTTGGAAACTAAATTCCAAAGGCTATCTTTCCTATGAATTTCAGATAAAAATGTTTCCATTAGACACTTAAAATATAGGTTGTACTAACTCTGTCCTCAACATTTCACTTGAGACCTAGTTTTGATTTTGATCACATTTTTATTTGTGATATGAATTGAAAACTTCAAAATGGATTCCAAAAATAGATTTCAAGAGATATGTAAAAAAACAACATGATTTCAAAATTATCCTATATGGTTACCCAATATAGGCTTGTTCTTACTGCATTTTGCCATGTAGTCCTTTCAAATGAATATTGAACAATGATTTGAAGAAATTGTTTGAAACAAATTTATTATGGAAGTATTATTGTGAATTCATTCTAATTGTTTATTTATTATATTCTATCCTATTCTATTTTAGAAAAATAATTCATTCTCTCAAGTATAAGAGAATTTCCAGTGCATCCATTTTCGTAACAAGATCATAAGTAAACTCATATCCAAAATTGAAAAAGATACTTCAATGAAATTTTGGACATGAAAATTTATTTGATCATAAAGATTTGATGAGAAAGAATGTTGAAGAATGGAGTAGTGTTGTAACCTATTCTTTAACATCATCTTGTTGTTGAAAATGGATTTTGTAGTTATTTTTTTGATTTTATGTTTTTATTGGGGGGTTTGTTTTGAAAACCTAATTTTAGGATCTCTATTTCTAGGCATAAAGAAACATAACTAAGAGAAATGTATACTAAATTTTTTTTAGTGTTTTTGTTTATCTTCTATTTGACTATACTGATAATTAATTCCCCGGCAACGGCGCCAAAATGTTGAGCTAATTTATTGACTAAATTAACACAAGTATTTAATTATCAATCCAGGTTTGTAAAACTTGGAGGCAAATCCACTGTATATGGACATCAGATATAATCAAGTTTAGAAGATAAAATTTGAAGAATTAAGGAAGTGCATATTACAAATATAAACCTATGTTAACAATTTATACTTCATTTATGTAATATATGAGGGAAGAGGCTCCTAACTTAGGAGAACTAGGCTGTTCTTCCCTACAATACTACTTTCGTGAAGATAAATCTAAGAGCACTATCTAACAATGGCTTATGATACAGAAGATGTAAAAGAAGAGGCTCCTAACTAAGGAGGTCCAAATTGTCCTTCTTCACAATCCTACTACATCACAATCA
>APFE031510816.1:69976-83225 GCA_000404065.3 Pinus taeda
CAATTCTTCCTCAATTATTACTTGATGAATAGAAATTAGAAACCATGAGCTCTCAATAGCTTAAGATGAAAAAATCATAAATGAAGGGAGGCTCTTAACTTAAGATACCTTTAGTATTTCCCATCATAATTTATTCACCATAATGCTATCAATTGAAGATTGAAAATTCATAAGAGAAACTACTTGCATGTAATCAAGGAAAAATCTAGTTTCAATCCACCAAATTAACAGGAGTGTTCAACTTGAACACCTTGGTATTCCATCTTACTAAAGTGATGAACAAACTAAGATTCAATAAAATAATTCATCACACATCAACCATAAACCAATCTTAAGAAAAGCACATAAACAAGTTCTCAAATAACCAAATTATGGAAAATTAAACTAGTCTAACAAAGAAGTGTACTTAGCTTGGAGTGGGGGCCCTCCACCCTTGCCTTACACACTTGAAGAAATCTCAGCTACAAAAACTTCAGTAAATCAACCAAGCACGAACAACAAATTGGAATGAAACAATTTCTTCAAATTAGCTTCCAACTCCAAAGTGTCTTAACATAAAAGTTATATATAAATTCCATTACCAAAAGCCATCAAAGTCTTGACTTTAAATAGAGGTTTAATGAAACAAATTGATCTATATTATCTCTAACACTCATATCTACTCATATCCACCTATATAAGTCGAACTCATCCAATTCATCCCAAGAAATATGGTCAATCCCATAAAATCTCAAAACTGCCCTATTTCCTAGGGATTTTCTGGTGATTAGTCATGTTTGACCAGCCTTGACCAGGCCTAATAAAGCTTGTGATGGCCGAACCAAGTGGAGTTAGATTATTCCAAGTTCCCAAGCTATCCATCCATGCATCAAACTTGAGCCCAAGTGTCCTACAAACATGTCATCCACATAGCTATTACGAGAATTTCTGATTCAGCCCAAAATTGCACTTGAAACTCAATTTTCATAAAAACTTCTAGAAATTGCAAAATTAAAATTAAACACCTGAATATGCATAAAATACATCAAAATTAGATGGATGTGATGGAAAATAGATGGAAAATATAAGGATTAAGTAGGTTTCCCGAAGCAAAAATAGACCAAAACTGAGGGCCAATAAGCAACACACAAGAACACCAAGATATAAGGTGGAAACCCAATGTGGGTAAAAACCACCTGATGCTGTCGTCTCTGTGTTCTTTTAATAATAATAAAATTATGTTTACAATTTTTGTACTGGTGCAGTCTTATGCCAGTACACATGTTTCTACCTGCAGAAGGCTACAACCTTCTCTTTTCTACTAGGGACCACGTTTCATAAATTTTCAGTCTCGATCTATCAACAACATCATTCAATCATTAAATATATTTACATCAACCAATCTCCTTTTGAACCAACCACAACCACAACCGAATCAATCAATCACTTTGACAACCCATCAATCTGATCATTCAGAATGTTGTCACCATAATACAGTAACCAGAACCCAAGCTAGAACCTAGAACACTACAACAACAAATAGAAGCAACTAAAACAAATTTTATAAGGTATACACTACTTCCTTGTGTCGAACCGGCATGCATACGCACTTTCCTCAAAGCGTACTAGTGTACAGATCTGCAAATCAAATTTATGATGTATACACTGCTTGATATGCAGAACCAACAAGTATACGCTCCTTTTCTAAAGTGAACTTGTGTACAGATCTGTAAATGATGATTTAAACATTACAACTATTCTAGACTTCAGTCATACCCATATCATCATATTTACAGATTACAACATGTGCCAGTGATTCAGATACATTATCAATCCATATAGAGATAGTTCACTTCAAGCCTTAAGATCCTGATACATCATTAGATCTTATCCTTCATCAAACACTAAGGTTCATCCTTGGCTCAGATCAAACACAACACCATAATTCAATAACTTGCATATTAGATCTCACACTTCATCAGATATTCGATACTTTCACACCTTAGCCTAATGATCTTCTCCTCCTTTTATAGTTTTAGGCCTTTCTCAATACCATGCACCAAAACCACTTAGGACCAATACCTTGGACCAAATACCTAGGGTCAATACCTCGGACCAGATACCTTGGACCAATACCATGGATCAAAATACCAAGGACGAAATACTTTCGGAGAAAAAATTTAGTTTTCCAAGGTATACGCACTTTTCCTTCTATGAAGGTGCGTGGGCATGTATACATGACTTGTATACAGTGAACCTGCGTGTATACGCAGCTTGGTCAGTGGTGAACCTACATATACATCACTTTCTTCATTGTGTGAACACTCATCTTTCATTCTTTGCTATTTACCTGCTATACTGTGATCTTTCATCTGAGTGAGTTGCCTTTTGAACTAATTCCTTGAAGCTACCCAGCATTTCATCACATCTAAAAACACTACTATCATGCATTTCATCACATCTGATATCCCTTCTATAGATTCATCTAGTTACCATATATAAGAGAGTTGTTCTGCTACAAGTGGGTTTCCATAAAGTACAACACATACATCATAATGCTGACAAACACAACTATTCACGTGTTAGAATTCATACATTGTGATGAGCCTAGGTATTGCAACAAAAAATTTGCAACTCCCAAGGCTACTAGATTTACTTATCAACCTGGGGTTCATACAAACTTGGAGGTGACAGTGTTATATGCACAAGTAAAAGTGAAGGTACTACTTGTTTTCACTAATCATTTGGCAAGAGACCCCAGGGGTTCCAAGCCAGACTTCTATAGGGTCAAAAGAAGCTTAACTCTTTGATGGAAGAAGAGAAAATCTATCCTAAGGTAGAATCACTTCTACTTCCAGTATTGAAGAAAACAACATGAAATTCTAAATCACACCATAACCTAACTAACCAATTAAACAACTATGCCAAGTAGAATTGCTAAAACAGTCACTAAACTAAGGATAATTATCTAAGTTGCATAAGTAAAGAGCATCAAAACTATACTAAGGTGTAAGCAAAGAACTAAACTAACTTGACTTTTAAGTAGAAGAGTAGCCAAAGGATGAATTTAGTGAAAGGAGGATGTGAGGGCGCAATAGTGCATCAGAATTGTTGGATGAGTCATGTGAAAGGCAAGTGAACGACTAGGATTAGATTGCAGGAAGTTACATAGGTAGATGTGTGAACAAGGTTAACTAACATGACAAACGATAAAGATATTATCGTGAAGGCTTAAGTGAATGGATGGAAAAACAAGAGAACAAAGTAGATGAAGGACGAAGATCATGTCGCGAGGGATTAGGTGAGTGGATGGACAAATGCGTTTAATGGGAGATGAATGGCCGAGATCTAATTGCAAGAATGAAGTCAATAGATGGACGGACGAGGCTAACAAGAGCACTGAACTATTGAGATCTTATCACATGGGTGAAGTCAAGAGATTGTCGACAGAGATCATATCGCAGGGAAAAGAAACGTGTGGAAATGAGGGAGCAGGTTTCTAAGGCAGTAAGTAGTTTCTCGTGTGCCCTTCAGGCTATAAGCACTATTTTGAGATTTCATGTGATTAGCCTTACTGTGTGACACATAGCATGAGAAAACCACTTTTATCGGATACTCTCGGGTAGATAACATGCGTGCACTAATCCGCACGAGATTGTGCAATGGTCGTTGGTTCAGGTGAGGCCGATTAACGGTGGAGATCGACTAATCTAGTTGGTGATCAGGTGAAGTGACAACCATTGGATCATGCAAGGCAGATCAATGCTAGGGGTTTAGCGTCCCTAAAGGTGTGAAGGTGACGTGATATCTGTCGAATCAAGTGAGGATGATCGATGGTGGGGACTTAAAGATCATAAAAAAAGTGGTGGACTCCATGCATGGCAGCAGTTGGAGAAAATAGTGAATCAGACGGTGAGGAAGCGATGTAAGAGGAACGTGTTGAAGGTGGTTTAAAATGAAATGACAGAGAAAACCAGTGAAGGTGAACAAATAACTCCATCAAACAACAAAATCCATAGCTCATGCGAGAACCAGAAACTATTTTTTTGCGGTTTTTGAAGCGTAAATTCCTCAATTCATGGTCCCAGAGGGAGGAGATGATGCTGAGACACCTGCACACAACCTGATAGTGATCGTTTTCCTCTAACTAACCTGTGAACTGAAAGAAAGCATAAATCAAAGTAAACTATAGCAAATGCAGCTACTGAAGTAGATGAACGGGAAAACCATGCATGATCTATGTTATATTGTTGTAATGAAAGTGTAACTACTTAGGCAAATAAGCAGTGAAAACCATAAGGCTACTTAAGCAAATGAACAAAAAACCATGAAACAACTTAAGCAAATAAACATAACAAAACTCTATGCTAGCATACATGTACATTAAAGAGGAGTTGTGGCTACTTGGGTCAGACCCTAACCCAAGAGCTTCATCCCTCAGAGTTAACTCAGAGTTGGCTTAAACAAAACTCATTCTTATTATAAAAACCATGGATTACAGAGAAAATTGTCACAAGTCTTTGCAGCTCATAAATGAAACATAGTTTTATAGTAGAAGTCTGAATCTTAATGAGGTCTTAAGCCTCTCTACTTATACATATGATAAATTGGTTTCTGTCACTTTCACTTGCTCGGTTGTCTTCTATTCTTCAAAGTGCTGGTTGTTTGCACTCCGAGCTAGTGGAGGAATATTTGAATGGAGGGGTAGTACATGAGGAGAATTTACCTCCTATAATTACTCTCCCTTGTCCCATTCTAGTTTTACCAAAGTGTTTGCCATAGTTCCATGCTTTTATTCTTTATACCTACATTTTCCCTTTCTTTTATCCTTTATTCCTGCAATACATGCACTTTAGACCACAAAGCAAAATATCCAACTCTAACTCATCTCATAAATAAAATATAATCAAAAGTATGCAATAAGTTGCAAGAATAGTTGGCTTGACTAAGCTAGGAGGTGAATTAAGGACAATTCAGGCCCATATAATTACTCAATGATGAAGCTCATCATCGCGCCCCTATTGAAAGTGTTTCTCATTCTCTGAGCAACTTAGTCAATGTTCATGTCCTTCATGGATCTGGTAGCCTCTCTGACATCCCATGCTTCTGTTGTGGTCTCATATTCTTGTTTATTGAAGCCTACTTTCCTTTCTACTTCTTCCCGCTGCCTCTTTTCCTTTGCTTCTTTCCTCCTTTCTAGCATCCCCAGGAGAAGTGGTGGATTGAGTTTTAGGCCTATCAAATTGACCTTCAACCTTTGCATTGATTGCTTATACGTAGGTGTCATGTTGTTTGCCTCTCTCAACCTTTGATGGGAGTGATATTCTCTGATATTCAAACTATGTGGAAGTGTTTTCCATCTCCTTTAGCAGGCATGTACGTTATCATCTCTTAGCAGCTTAAACATATCCTCAAAATGTGAAATTTATTTCTCTTGGGAAACAAGATATCTAGGTTCCAGCTGAGGATCATTTGCAATTAGAGCATGGGTGTTGATTAGGGCCGTGGGATTTGATTGTTCAGCTCTGATGAAAAGACGTTCATTTTGCTCTCTAGCCAATATTCTTTTCATCTCTGCAGCCCTTGACTTCTAATGGTTCATCCATGATGCCAAGACCATTAATTATAGATCTCCTAGCTCTGCATTAGGATCCAAAATATTCATGTCTGTGAGGGACATATTGTGCAAGTAAAACTAATCCATTGTGGCCCTATCCTCTAGTGCAATTTGATCACAAAGATCAATAAACTATCTGCAGTCCTGAAATAGCACAGTGCCCCTTTGTGCTAGTGTTTTAGTTTGAAATTGCAGCCATTTTTCTCTGAGGTAAAGAGCATCGGATTTAGCTAGCATCCTACACTAGATGGCCTCCAAGGAGGGGTTGGCCACATATGCTAGTTGGTTTTCCTTTTCCTTCAGCAGTCCTCTCTATTTTTCTTATCTTCTTCCTTTTATTGTTTTTCTCATCTCCATCAGTTTCTTCCTTCATTTCCTCCTCTGTTTCAACATCCTCCTCCTTGTGTTCTATATGTTCCTTTGTATTAGTTTCTTGTTCATCCATCTCATCCCTATCTAGATCTGTATCTTCTTCTTCTTGTTTTGCCTCCTCCTTACTGACAGAAGGACCAACATTATAGATGAGGGTTTTGATGTCATCCTCTACTAGTAAATCTATGAAGACTGACCATTTTATATGGATCATGAGGTTTTAGAGGGAATCCTTAATGAGGGTTCTGAGCAACCCATGGTGGGCCAATTATTGGGAATTCCCTTCCTTTACTTTGCTACTGGAGTCTATGAGTTATTTCATCAAGAAATAGGGTATGCTGAGTCTTTGGTGAACTGGTGTTTCTACGCCAAATCTTAATTCTTCAAGCATTCTCAAATGGTTGCCATAACAACATTGTATCTATGGACTCTTGCATTCTCTTTTGAGTTATTGAATAATTTCCTTTTTTCCACCTTTTCACTTATAAACCAACTACCTCTTAACCTTTACAACTTTTGATCAAATGATGCATGTGAGTGAGTGAGTGGGATACTTACCTGTGGTTTTGATGCCATGCTGTAGTTGTTAAAGATCATAGGTGTTGCCGATGGTCATTCTTCTTCATCCTTTGTTGTCTGTTGATGGTTTATTATCTTTTGTAGGTGTTTGTGACTAAAGATCTGATGTTATATCCTTGCATAGACTATGTCGATAGCCTTGAAATAAAATGCTAATCCTAGGTCAATAGAATCAATGAAGGTAGGATTAAGTTGATTTTTAAGAGTCATCTTAGTGCCCAACACAATTCTACATTCCCCACATTGCATAACTTCTCTCCATTGTTTTGTTCCTTTGTTGTGCATTGATCGATGTTGTTTATGTTATCTCTGCACCTGGCCCTTGATCCATGAGCCCATTGGGCCTTCTTGAGCCTTCAGCCGGCCTTTTGGCCTGCCCTTAGGGGGGCCCCCTTTCTTCCTTTGGAAGCAGCGACGAGAAGTGGGTATGTACTTTTTTACAATGTTGCCATGGAGAAGTTGGTGCTCTTATAAAAAATAGATATTGGATTCATCCCCACAGACGAGAAATAGATATGTTCCCTAGAAAGTGTGCTTATCTTTAGCAATGCACCACCGGGGGAAAAGGGGGCTAGCTAGTGTGCTACAACATGGTATGGTCTATTGTTGCTCAATCAAGTTTCTTGCACACTTCAACAAGGCTCCCCATTCTATTGTAGCTTATGTTCTCATTCATGACAACTGATTTAATGTAGAGGATGAACATCTAAGTGATTCCCTATTGAGAGAATTAATTTTATGTAAAACCATGCACTCTAGAGAGAAGTTCCATGCTTACAAAAAGATCCCAGTGAATAAACTGAACTGCATGCATGGATTTCTTGTTTCAATTCAAGCTCTTTTGCACCCAATTGTCTTTTTCATTTAATTCTTCATGGCATGCAAGAAATATCTAGGAAAGATAATTTTCACTTGAGCCAGACCCATTAAATTTTCTCTGCAAACTGAGGTCTTTGCTGCCTTGTCTATGTTATCTACAATCACCATTAATACTGGAACCATCTCTACTCCTCTACCACTATTAAATAAGTCACCAATCCCACAAGGAGACCATGCGAAACTAATTCCTAGGCACACCTTTCAATGTCGGTTAGGAGGTCGTGAGTCAACTCGATCTTCCTGCTTGTGTGCCTATATTAACCTCAATCCTTGACTTGCCCATAGGCCTGACTAGGGACCGTTTCCAGTAGTTTTGTCTTGTTATGTTCATTCAAAGCTAACAATTGAATACAGGGTGGAAACTTCACAAAACAAACCCTTGGCACAAACTTTGAGGTTTTTCCAAATTGTCAGTTTATTTCATGTTAACATCATCTAGGCCACGTGGGTCCTTCTATATGGTGACACGTGTCACCTAAAATTTTTCAACTAAGCCACCCAAAAATGTCGAAACTTCTTGCCATATGTCCTTCATACTGCCATGTCATGCTGCCATCGTCTACCACATTACTAACGACACACCACTGTGGGCAAATATCATTCTGCCATTTGTTTACCTGTATCAGGCCCCACATAAGTCGACGATCAAGAATCAAGGATTCGTTCTTCTTGCTACAATTTATTTCCCTTCTCGACCTCTAACTAGTGTGACTACCGTCTATTGACTTAGAGATTGTCCCACACAGGTCAGGGGTTGGTCCTTTGTTCTCCTGCTAACTTTGCTACATGGCTCAACCTCCGACTAGGCCTAACTCACCTAAGTCCTAACCTTAGCTCAAAATATGCCTAAGTCTTGACTGAATGAGCTTTTATCTCTACCAACTTCAACTGATTATAAATCCTAATAGAGAAGGCCTTTTTATAGATTCCAACTTACCATTATAAATCTCTTCAAGAGCACTATTGAACTATACCATGACTAATAGCATATGAAATAAAACATGGGGCAGAAATACCTCCAAAGCTTGGGACTCCCTAACAATGATAGTCATCTTTTTATGGATTCTCTAGTAAGGTAGCTACTGTGACGATTGTCTATAAAATATTCCAGCAACGATGGGACTCCCCCTAAACATCATGCTCATCAATGCCAACAAGTGTTACCACTATCCTTAGTGCTAGTGTAGTTGACATCAATGCTAACATACTGAGTGTCACCAACCATCTCGACATTGTCAACTGTCCAACATAATCATCATATTATCATCATGTTGACATCAAGTACTTTTATACCAAGTAGATTTTTGTCAAGAATAACACATTAGTCACAATGCCAACATTTTTTTGGAGAGATGCCATTGTTCATTTAATCATATTAGAATGGACCTAGAAGAATTCAAAATGTTGTTTTGTCTTATTTTTGTGCTTAGTGTTTTTTGTATGAAGCCTTTACATCATAAACACTTTAGAATTGAGTTCTATCCAATAGTTCGTGTAAGAACTAGCCAAATAGCAAGCAATACTCTCTTTTATCAATAAGAATTAGTAATTTTCAATCATATTTATTTTCCGTACTTTTCAAATTTTATTTCAATTACGTGAATACCGTTGCTGAAATAGATCTATATATTTTTATGAGTTTTATATAGTAGTTTTCTATATGCGTGCATAGCCTTGTGGCTAACAAAGCATCACTTTAATCTTCCCATAAAGTTGTTTTGGTTTCAATTTAATATTGTTGGTATCTTATTTTTTTTTTTATTATACATTTTTCATATGTACATATTTTCATCTATTTGATGTGACAACTCATAAGCATTACATTTTCTAATATTTTTAATTATGTACCTTATTTTTGATATTTCCTTTGTTGTAAATAACATTGTAAATAAATAACAAGTCACAACATTAAGGACATAAAGCACCTGATGTAGTCCCATTATCTCACACACTCTATGAGATTCAAGGGTTTGTTTGTGAAGTGTAAAAAAAATCATCTATCAATCACATGCTCAATTTTTAAATTAGTTTTTTTCATCATTTCTATAAGTCCATTCTACTAGGATGTGTGGATAAAAGTGGTTGACCTTGTTGTACACACTTCTTACATAATTCCTAGAATTCATTCCCATAGAATTCTCCACCATTATCCATCCTTGACACCTTAATTTTACTTTTTGACCACTTTTCCACAAGTGATCTCAGTGGACATTTGTGGCCACCCACCTCTTCCACTAATTCAATAATTTTATATCTTCTTGGCATGTTTTCTATGGTTTTTGTGTCCTA
Organism: Pinus taeda; assembly: GCA_000404065.3. NCBI lineage: Eukaryota > Viridiplantae > Streptophyta > Pinopsida > Pinales > Pinaceae > Pinus > Pinus taeda. The sequence goes on from APFE031510816.1 coordinate 79,692, forward strand.
AACTTCTAGCGCCATTTTGATGAAGGGGCGGGGGTTACCATCGCATGCCCTCGCCCCACCCAAAAATTGTAATCTTTGGATAGTTCTTTCAAATGAGCTATTGTGTGCCCCAAACAAGGATTGAATGCAAAATTTATATCCCTAGGAGGTTGATGTGCCAAGTAACCACCTTGGGGCCTACAAACATTTTGGCACTTTATCCTCTAGGTTTAAGGTTTTGGACATATAAGGTTCTTTTCTAATGTTAAAATTCCATTCTTTTAGCCTCTTATAATAGATTTGTTTCATGATATGTACCCACCATCTCTCTCTCCCTGCCTCTCTCCAAAGATAACTACCACCATTCTAGCCAAGTAATGCTCTACAATATTACACTATTTTATTTATTAATAGAAGTTTGGTTTTCACTATATCATTATGCTCTCTATTATATTTTTCAATGCGTTTGTTTCATTTCATTTCCTACCTTTCATTTTGTTTCTTGTACAACCTAGATCAATTGTATCAGAGCAGTTTTCATCTTTTCATTTATCAATACATGCCCACGATGAGGTCAAGGTTCATAGAGTTTAGTATTCAGCTAGTTACATGTGATAATAATATTTCTCCTCAACACAAGTGGCCTTCTATGGTACAAGAAAAGATATATAAAAGAGTCAGATATATTATCAAGTTGTTTCTCAATGGAATACTTGTGCAATAAAGGAATTACATAATGACAATTTTTTCCCAATTCCTTCGATAATTACCAATGGTGACTAAGAAACCTTCAACAAGAAATAAATTTAGAGGCGTGAAACTCTTCAAGGTATAGATTATATTGGATATCCCCTTATTTAAAAGATAAATAAATGAAAATGTGAATAACTCCAAAATTTATTTCTCTATGTTACTTCCCAAAAATTTCTATTAACTCAAAACATTTATATATACAAATTTTTACTACCTTTAATTTCATTCTTCAATGTACTTACAATTTACTATAGATGTCAAGAATTTAATAAACATAAGAGAATGTTATCGTATATTTTTCAATCTATAATTTTTCAATATTGTTTGGATGGTGCGGGTGAAGATAAATATAAATATTTTTTTAGGGCATAGATGAAGTGTTACATTCTGATATTCTTACAATATTGATTTGTATAGAACATGACTTCATAAGTAGCATTCCCTACCACTTAATTTAATTATTGAACTTTGAAAGGTATGAAAAATAGCAATATTAATTTGTGAAACAAACTTATTATCAATAGCAATATCGTTCATTTATATATTATTTAATTTTAAGAAAAAAAAATTTCAAAAAATTTTCAACCTTTGGAAATGCCCTCTTTCCTCATCTAAAATAATAAAACCTGTTCATAATGAAAATGGTCAATTATTTGTGGTAAAAATTCATATTAAAAACTACTAGTTTGGGAAAATACGAGTTAGTTATTATTATTATAAAAAACACACTTATTATTTATTATCTAAATATATATAATTTAAAATAATAAAACATAGTTTAAAAAGAAAAGTGAATCATGATTCTATTTAAATTCGAAAGATATTAAAATTATAATTTATAAAAGACAATAAAAATTTTGTTAACTCATACCTTAAACCCAAATATTTATAAAGTAATTACAATTTAATACCTTTTAAACTAAAAATATACAAAATAATATTTAGTATAAATTTAACATTATGCATGTTAGATAATATGCATGTTAAATAATGATACATAAGTTAGATTGAGACAAATCAATAATATATAAGTCTAGATTAGCTATATTTCAGAATATATTTGACAGCTAATATCTCGTTATAAGCAATAATGACATGGTATAGGGTCTTATTTCATTTGTTATTATAACCTCATTGTTTATGTGACACTATATTCCTAATTATATTGTCGCATATGAAAAGTGATCATATTTTGTGGGTTAATAATATGGGTGTAGTTAATTTTATTTTAAAATTTATTAGTTGTCATTTTGTGTAGGTATAATATAGGTTTTATAATTAATTATTAAATTTTAATTAAAAAATTAATTTTAAAATTTAAATTTATATGAATTTATTATATAAAAAAAAATACAATTTAAAAAATTAAATATTATCATTTTATTAAAAATATTTCAATTAAATTATGAGCCATAACACACTTCAATAAATTACGCTAAATCTTATTAATAAATGATTTTGATGAATTAATAATATGGATAACGCAAAAAACCTTACTCCTCAAAACCGCTATAAATAATACTTTTAATATTCCATTTAATTTCGTGTAAAGCAATTAAAACCTCTATAAATAATACTTTTAATATTCCATTTAATTTCGTGTAAAGCAATCATAATATCATTTGACTTAAATATACAAAATGAAGATGACTAGACACTCAATGTACCATCTATACATTTGAAATTTATAAAAAATTCGTTATTATTGTACTTGAAGAAGAATATTGGTAGTCCACGCCTTTACAATCTTTACAATCTAGTCACTAGTATTAAGAGTATTGGTAGTCCACGCCTTTACAATCTAGTCACTAGATAATACTAGTAAAATTCAATAATATATCCTCATCCGACTCTACACATGAGCTTTGATACGGTTTTCGACATTCGCTTAAGCACTAATGATCCATAATAATAATAATAATAATTATTATCATTGATAATATGATAAGGAAACAATATTTCAAAATAGTCATACCCATGGCATAAACTAAAAATCAATATTTTTTTTATAGATTTAATGTATTTTGTTAATGTCATCTGTTTTTAAATTGAAATTTAAAATGCACACATTTTATCTATGTGCATCCTGTAATTTTTTTAATATTATTAAAAATAAAATTCTATAATAAAAATAAAAATAATTATTTTTTTAATAAATCTAAAAATTGAAGTTTCTCAATTTCACGCTATAAAATGTTAAAGTTATTTTGTAATTGAAATATTAGACATATTTCACATGGGCGGTACATTATTAATTAAAGGACTCACGCAAAAATAATAAAATATTGATTTTCTTTCTTAATTTTAAAATTTATTATTATTTTTAATTAAAATATTTTTAAAAATTTGAATGATATGAAATCAATTTAAACATAATATTTAGATAACCAAACCATCAAATATTAAATATAAAAACATTATAATAAAAACTAATGTTATTAATAAATAACATTATTAAAATAAATTAATTCTTTCATATTGAATTTGTTAAATAAATATATTAATAAAACTAATAATGTATAATAAATAACATTATTAAATAAATGATATTTTTTTTATATTGAAATTTAAAATTTATTTAAATGAACGCCTAAAATTATAGACTTATTCTAAATCTATGGATAAGGAAAGATTCAAATCATTGACCTCTCTAATAACCATCGGCAAAGAATATTTCTAAAATTTAAAATCTAAAATACCACAATAAAAATGCACAACTCTCTAATAAATCTGAATTAACACGATCTCAAAACATACCATGAGATGTTAAGATATATTCCATAACTAAAATGTTAGACCTAT
>APFE031510816.1:84107-98348 GCA_000404065.3 Pinus taeda
AAAGTAAATTTTACAATAATTAATTGGTTTTCTAAATATAATATATTTATATTAAGAGAAATCTTATAAAAGTATTTTTGAAAATTTTTAAACATGTATTAATTATAAAAGATTTTAGATAAAATTTGAAATTAGAGAAAGGTAGTTTTGAGTTTAGAATATTTAATTTCTAAATAAATACTAATCATAAAACATTTTTAGATAAGATTTGAAAGTAAGAGGGAAGTTTTGAATTTTGAAAAGAAAAGAGATTTTTGGAGATAAGACAAATGTGATTATAGTTTTGGTAAGTAAACTGTAATTTTAAAATTGTTTATATTGATTAAAATTATTAAAAATTATTTAAATTTCAAAATGAATGGGAAAAAATTGATAAGACATTATTGTTACAAGAAAAAGAGTATAAATATTTAAATGTTTAAGATATCTATTCTCGAATTTTTTCCGAATTGAAAATTTTCCAATCTTATAGAATTCGAACTTCGTAACTATGTTCGAAACGTGTAGACAAATAATTTATTATGTGATTTTGCGGAAATTATTCTCTCAAACAGAATATGATTCATTGAATATGATTCATTGCAAGCGTAATTGATAGAAAAGATATTTCATTGGAGCGTAATTAATAGAAAGGAATACGATTCAAAGTACAAATCAACCCCGTTGGCATTGGAAATCATAATGAAAAGATAAAAGCGGAAACCAATTAAACAGAGTATGATTCATTGCAGGCGTAATTAATAGAAAAGATATTTCATTGCAGCATAATTAATGGAAAGGAATACGATTCAAAGCACAAATCAACCCCGTTCGCATCGGAAATCATCATGAAAAGATAAAAGCGGAAACCAATTAACCATTCAGAAATTAAACAAATAAAATTAAAATAATAATAAAATAAATAAATAAAATTTATAAAATTAACACCTCAGCGATTAATTTTTTAGTCAATTAAAGAGTATTTCAAATTCAACGCATTACCGAATGCATTATATATCCTTCCGCGGCCGGGAATAATAATACATTGTTAGATCACTGCACTTTCACAAATTATAGATGTGAAGAAACCACCATTGAATGATATAAAAATTTAAGAAAAAGAAATTAATCTAAGATATGGTATATCTATTTTTATATAAAATTAATACTAAACAACAATATTTCATAGGCCTACATGCATTTAATTTTTTTTCACCTTATTCAACTATGGGAATTCACACTAAATATTGGTAATTAAAAAAAGTTTGAAATCATAAAAAAATTATTGGAGAGCTTTCGCATTGTATTTTTGGCATTTTGGTTTTTGAAACTTGCATGTGAACCCTACTTTTGACCACAGATTGGTTATAGGAAGTAGAAAAAGAGTGCCAAAGTTGTCGAGGCCTCTAAGCTTTGTGCAACTTCATGTGAAAGGGAAGCAGACCACGTCTTGCATCGTTATGAGGGGAGTTAGATCTACATCACTGAAAGGAGTGTTAAGTTAAACAATATTGAGAATGCTTTTTAGTTTTATTTGGTAATGTGGCCAGGCATCATGATTTGGACCACACGTTTTTCTATGTGGCTCCTACAAATGTCATATTTTCTCGTCTCGGCTCTATTCAGTACTATGATTTCGTCCATGTGTTGGTTTTATGTGGGTTCTACGTGCTTAATACTTAGTTAATAAATGGAAATGGGAAATGCCATTTGTGTGTGGCTTTATTAAGTTTCATTTAATAGCATAGTTTAATTATTTCCCATTCTTTTTTGGTACAATGGTAACAGAGGATATCTGTTGGCTGTCACAAATGGGATTGATGAATTTGGATAATAATAATGTTTGCAACTATTTTTTAGCGTTAGATTTATCGGCTATTATTAGTATGGACAAAAAGGCTTGGATCCTTCCTTATCTAGATATGGTGATTACATAGGTTAGGTTAGGATAGGATGGATTCTTTTCATTTAATGTATTCCTAAGTGAAAGCATCACTATGTTTTCATAGGACATGGATGAATTTTTCATTTTATTTTTCGATTAGGTTTTGATTTAGTTTAAGGTATTTCTAGGGATAATTTCTATAGTTTCTAAAGTTGGTCTTGTCTCTTGAATGTAAGAGATTTTGTGTTTTATTGGTGGTTCATCCATTGTGATAATAGAAGCATAGACTCCAAGGTCCATGATGTGATTGAGATCACATGAGTCAAGTGAAGAGAAGGAGGAAGATATGAAGTCACTAATTTCTTTATCCTCAAGTTTATCTCTCATGGCTAGATATTGCTCTAGAATGAGGACTTAACAAAAAAATTCTTCCTCGTAACTTTATTATCCATTAGTCAAAAATGGTGTTTCAAGATCTATACTAGGCTTGGCCGAAGGATATAGGGTAAATGTTTTTTTGTGAGGTCCCATGGGAAATGGTCATACTACCTAACCTACAATCAATATAAGTGTTTACAACATCCAACACTGGCCTAAATAACCTACTAGATAAGACTTAGGTTGTAGGACCATAAATTCAATGGGGTATTCTCATGGATCTACTAAGATCAATATATCTTTCAAGGTTCCTTCTAGTTTGATAGTTGATCTATCAACACGTTGTAGCACTATATGGGTTTGCCTATGATTAAAAAAAGTCCTAGTTACTCCATGGTTTCACAAGTGATAACATATTTAATGGTCCCAAGGTTAATCTATGTGTTTTAGATGAGAGTTTGATTGATCTGCATATCGACAACCTAGCTGCCATGATTTGACTATTTGGCTACAAGAAATCTCCCTATCATAAGGTCAAATGGCTTGCCAATAACGTGAACAATTTGAGGATCCTTTCTTTTTCTATTATTTTTCCATATACACAACTCCCCTACCACTTTTCACTAAATAGGGTCATCCTTAATTGCTTGGAATAATGGTATGTGAATAGAAACATTTTAAGCTCACCTATAAGTTCAAATTCATGTTGTGTGGTTGGTTTACTTAGGTCTTATATTTTTGGCTAAGAAGGAACTTGTGGTTCTTGGAGGACTTGGTATATTCTTATATAGAGATTGAATCAGTTTCAGATGCTTATTTGAAACTTCCTCATTGAGATATTCAATATGTACAAGTGGAGGTTATTTGGTTAAGGTCTTCCTTGATCTTGAGTGAATATCATGGCAATCAAGGGAAGAGATAAAGTATGTTGGGTAATTCTTGCACCTAACAACATGGTTTACCTGGGTTTCCTTACCATTATTGGGGGTAGAAATAGGTTATACATGTATTTATGGTCGAGGAAGGGCTAATTTGGTTGGTTTCATTTGTGAAGAGGGAAGAAGTTGCATGGGTGGTCACATTACAACTCATTGATGGCCTCCAAAGTGGGATTCCTCCACCCTTGTTTCCAAAGTTTATTTGGGAGTGGAGAAGCCATCCATTATTGGGAAATAAAGCTTGATGTAGGAGATGAATACAACATAGGAGGACTTGTCCAATATGAATTAAAATATTGTGACTAGCCTTGGACCATACCTAACGTTTTAAGCTACCATGGTTGTTTTTAAGAGACAAAATACATCTTCTCTAGTTCCCTAGTTTATGTAGTAAAAAAAAATATGTCATAATAGGGATGGGCACTTGTTCGTAGCATTGTCTTCACTACATATCACACATGTCCCAATTTGGTCCAACAAACACTCTCCCAGTGGGTGGTTCCTTCTACACTTTGGACAAGAGATCACCAAAGCCAATTCTTCTCCCCTTTTCATTTATTTCATATGCAATGTATCTAATTGGAATATTAATGAATTGAGGATATAAATTTAAAATCTTCCAACATGTTCCCATTTTGTTCTACTGTAACCCAATTTCTAGTAGTGTTTCCAACTCTTGATAATAAATCTACAGATCCTCTATCAACTTTTAAAGTGCCCCTAGAATATCTTTGTCATAGCTCAATTGAGACATCATACAATTTTTGATATACATCTCCTACACCCATCAACTTGAGTAGTTTAATGCAAGCATCTTGGGTCCCTGTCAATAAAAAAAACATAGTGTCCCAGGAGTCAAATTTTCTTTCCTTTCAATATGGAGATTACAGTTAAATATTTTGATAAAATCCCTAATAGTTTCATCTTCATTGTATGTCATCTTGAATAATTCATTCCTTCTTTATTTGTCTTTTCAATAATCCTGGTACTTCTTCATGAATTTCTGCTTCATGTGACCCTAAATGTAGATGTTGCCTTTTTTAAGACTTATGAATCAATGTAATGCAACATTCTTGAGTGTGACAGGGAACAATTTCAACTTCTGATCATTTATCACATAATGATAAATCCTATAGAGCACATCAAATTTGAAGAGGAATGTGTCGAGGTATTCCTTAGATAGACTATAAAAGTTTGAGAGAGTTGTGTGACGAACATTCTTCATTTTGGTTTTCTCATCTGATTCTTGAATAAAGATTTTGAAGGTGGTTACCACTTTTTTAATTTCATGGGGCCATATCTTCTTGAAGTTTGTTGTCTTCTTCCAAAGTTTCTTTAGGAGAGTTAGTAAAAATCAACTCTTCGAAGTGGAACTGCTCAATTATCAAATCTCAAGGAAATAAAGTTTTTATTAGTGTAGAGGATGAAACTTGCACAATTTTGGATTCCTTGCCAAATATTTTAGGTTTATTTCGAGACTCAACACAACTATCCCAATATTTTATCTCCAACAACTTGAAGCCAGACCTTCCTTCTTTTTCACACTACTATGAAAATAAAAAAGGAAGGAAACTTACTATGTGAACCAATTAGTTTAGTTCATTGTTCCCTTTTTCCTCTTTAGACTCACTTGCACTATTGATTTTATGGTTTTTTAAGTGGAACTAACTAATATATTATGTTGATCTCTAACTTTGGGCAAGAAGAATTCAAAAGACATTATATCTAAAGTAACATCTTATAAACAATGGTTAAAATATAATTACATCAACTTCTAAAAAATAAATTTATTTAACTAAAGCAAGCAATAGTCAGGCAACAAAATAATGATTTTCTATTGACAATTCCTCATCAATGATGCCAAAAATGAAAGAATTTTCAATTACCTCCTAAATAATAGCATACCACTGAAGAACTGTAAATTTCAATATCAATATGAGGTTCATATGGAAATTGTGAACTTTCATACATTGATATGCTACCGCAAACTATTATGTGATATCATAGTTGTAGTATTCTAAATGAATGTCATAGGGAAAAATATTAAGGTGATTTCATAAGCAACTGGCTAAAAACTAGACCATAGTTGCAATCAAAACCACTCTTTTGGGAATGTAAGAGCACACTTGTAGGAAATTAAACATACTTGTAAGAAAGCAAGCACTCTTGCATGGAAGTAAACAATTTGACATTACAGGGTGATTTGTTCAAGTATGTAGATGATATTAAGTTTTTTTGAAGAAATTCATATGAAATGTGATGGCTAACAAATATGTAATAAACCACAAGTTGTAAAAAATTCAAATCATGACATGCTACAAAGAATTACACTAAGGAAATAGTTGCAATTTTTGGAAGACAAGGTAATGTAAAATGTAAATATGAAAACAAAGTAGGGAGCTAAATCTACAAAACGAAGCACTATACTGTTAACTACAAAGTTGCAATAATAACCTAAATTACATGCTACAACAATGATTACACACGAATTGCAACGATATTGAAATTAAGAGTTATGACAATATGAGTTGTCATAATGTATATGATAAAGAGTTGCAACACTATGAAAATAACTGAATTAAATCAGTGTTGTTCCACTATGTAAACAAGACGGGCTGCGGGGCAGCTAGTCCCTGCCCCAGCCCACAGCGTATCCTACAGAGCTATAGCCTACAGCAGCTTGATCTATCTAGCCCTTGAAATGGTAAACCCTCTGCCAATGGCTCAAAGAATGAACTTTGCAGTGTAACAATGTTTGCAACAGAGCTATAGACTACAGCAGCACCAGTCAGTAGATTCTTTTGAAGCAGCACCCGTAGCAGTTTCAGTAGCAGAGGCAGGACTAGGAGGTGCTGGATAAGCTGCCTAGCTGGTCCAGCCACCAGCAACCAGGAAGCCATATTTGCCTCCCCTGTATTCCGTGGTTTGAGAGCCACATAGCTATCAGCATAGTACTAGCAGATCCTGTGCATGAGCACTCCCTCTCAGAACATTGCACCCTGTCGTTTGTGGACAGTTTCCGAGTTTGCAAAGCCCTAAAATGGACAACACTACCGATGTGAAGCTTTGCAATATGAATGCCCTTATATCTCTTCCGGGAAAAAGAATCCATGTACTACTGTACTCTCCCACCTGCAATAATTTCCTTCTTAGCTTTTGTAAAACTTGTTAAGAGATGATTCTAACAATGAAATAATTGATATTACGTATAAAAGAGATAACCCAGTAAGAAGCCCGTGGACTCTTTTAAAATATTAAAATATTTACGCTTAATGTCACCATATCCCATTAGACAGATAAAAAGACCTCGACCTATTCCAATTGGCATTAAAGCGATCAAAATAGACGGTAAAGTGAAGAGGCCACGTGGACTTCCAACACCACAAAGTCTACATGCCGCTACCGGACTGCAGGTATCAGCTTTCATGGCATAACAATAACCATGTAACTAAATATCAATGCGCATATTGCATTATTCTAACCATCGTCATTTTTTAAGGCGAGATCTATGCCAATTGCCAATCACAGGACCAGAACAGGAGACAAAGTCTCCGACGACAAAGTCAAAAGAAAATGGAGATTATATACGTGTTATTACCTTCACAACGGCATGAAAACCCAGTTCCTATCCTTTCCAAAAATCAAAAGACATATGCACATCGAGGGATTGATTCGACAAAAAGGTGACGCAAACATGAACTTAGCTGAGCAGATAAATGAAATCATGGAACGAGCTGTCTCTATATATTACTAGCCAATCGAGCATAGAAATATTATAATATTGCATGGCGTATACTTTTGACATTTCATGCATGAGGGAAACGTGGCGTGGGACAACCATGACAAATACCTGCCCTCCAGACCCGACGTGAAGGTCCCCCCACATCTCTCTCATTTGCAAATCGAACCAGGCATCGCTGTGCAGGGTCTTCTTATGGAGAAGGGATGGAACCCGAGATCAGCTGGGAAATAGGAGAGCACTTCTGAATATTTCCCCAGATTCACCTGATGCCAAGGTTTTTGAAGCTGCCAATAAGACCTCTCCTGCTCCGCATTCCTCTGATGGTAAGATGAATATTTGTAGAGCATTATGAATTGAATTTTGTTAATTACAGTGTAGAAGGTTGGGGCTAATTTGGTTGCACGTTCTCAGTGATTCTGTTTTTATTGTTTTCCCTTATTAGGATCTTCAGGGTCTTCTTCAACTGCGGCAACCACTGATTCAAGCAAGAGCATGAGTTTGAGCATAAAGCCTAAGCTTAGTCTGAGCGCCTTGGCGGTCCTGTTGCCGCTTGGGTTTTTGGTTTTTTCAAAGCTTAGAGTCGATTTTCGTTTAAGTAGGTATTAGGACTTTGGATTTGATTTTCGCTTTAATTTTGAGAAGATGGATTCAAGGGATGTGCCACCGATTAGGTTATTTTCTAGGATTTTTCTATTTAGTTCAGATGATCCTCAGCAGAATGCTGAGATGAAACCTACTAATTCGGATGCCAAAAAGAGCCCTCGGGCAAACAGTAAGGGTTCCGATTTTATGAACAATTTCGCTGTGGATCCTGCAGGCCATCCTAAGGTTATGTTTGTGGGGCTTGCAGTTGGTGGGGCTCCTTCATATCGATTGCCGGGTTGTGAACCAGGGTCTATTGGATTCCATTCAACTGGTTTTGTCTTCCTGAATGGTGAGTTGTTTACATATAGCTTTTATATCAATGGTACATCGGCACATAGTTAGTATAAATGGGAGCATAAGAAATTTAAGAGAATATAATGAGCGGCAAGAGCTGCAGACTGCGATGGATAAACTACCTGCGTCCCGATCTGAAGTGTGGATGTGAAACCGTGCAGTTGGATGTGAAAGCTTCAGAGGTAAATTTCCTATCCTAGTACTATACCCATTTGTTTTTGGCTGACGCTCTTTTCTTAAAACAAAAACCAGCATTTACCTTCATGTCTGTTTTTCAGATTTTGTTTTTATTGGAAACAATCAAATCAAATTTGCATTAGCTAATCTATAGAGTAAAAAATGAATGAAAATTTGCAAATAAATTTGTAAATTGTTGGAAATTGTTGGAATTTGCTAAAATTGAATGTAAATTGCTGAAAATTTGTGATTGAATCATAAGAAGTCTCCATAGCTTTCAATGAATTCGAATTTTCCAATGGCATGGCGTGTAATTGCAGTGTGACTACCTCTTCAAGTAACTGTAGCTTCTATATCCTTTCTGAAACTGTGTTTCTTAGACATGACATTGAATTGTATGCATCAATGTAGTCTCCTATCGAATTACACAGGGATCTAAACTTGTCACTGTGCTTGGTTACCCGTATTTCAGAGGGATCCAAATTCCCTTGACTGTAATAGTATTCGAACTATTCAAACTAGTTGTCCACCCAAATTCAAGGAGATGTCTAAACTTCTGACTACCACCTTATCCGAACTACAAAGAGATGTTTGAATACTTCTCTGTGGAAATGTGAATACGAGCCTTACTTGCAATTGTTGCCTCCTTGCTATTAATCCACGTCCTCTGTAATTGTCGGCGAGAAGAAAAATGTCTGAAAAACAATGACAAGGCTTGTAGTTAATCGAAGCTCATTATTATTACAACGAAGCCTTTATTTGTTATGTCTCACCTCCTCAGTCCCCTCTAGCCGCACCTTCCCAACCAGCCAAATCAGAAGACTAACCAGCATCGCTCAATCATTCACTATTGAGTATCAGTTCCTTGCGTAGCGTCCTACCCCTGAAGATGTTTTGTTAGTTTAAACAATTCTAAAATATTTTAAAGTTTAAACAATTAAACTCCATGAATCCAGAAATGTGAAAATAGAAAATAGTATTTTCCTGTAAGATATTCAGTTATAGAATAATGTCAACAATTTGCTTGAGTCGATATTGCAGGATAGGAAATACAAAGAAATGATCAATGCTCACAATCCAGTGACCTGAAGAGGCCGAAGACGATGCTGAACCTCTGGAATAATCGGTCTTTCTGTGGGAGCGCAGATGAATCTCTGGAATAATCGGTCCGTCTGTGGGAGCGCAGAGCATGTAGGCAGTGAGTTATGAAGACAAAGACCTGGGATTCTCATGCAGACACCGAATCAACATGCAGACAGACACCGAAGAAAGCATGGAACATGTGTTGGTAACTTGAGCTACTTATAAACTAGTTCTAGTTCACTGATATATCACTTTAACATTTAATGTTAGCGAATTAATGCTAATGCAAAGATAGCATTAGTTCTGGAAGGTGTCAAGTTGGTCTACTTCTCCTAACTTTTTCCTAAGTTTTGATCCTGTATACCTCGGTTTGAGGCCAAATAAGAAGGAAATTGTGTTGATTGGTTAAAAGGATAAAATGTTGTATTTTCTGATATGTTCTTTCCGGGAACTTTGGTTTAAGCTCAATTGCGTTTATCGATTATTGTGTCAAACTAATGCTATCGGGCAAAACCGATTACTATAGTCCCTGCCAGCCCGAAGGGCAGGGACTAATAACATAATTAAATACTACGAAAATAACAACAGATTGTTGGAAATAAAAAACTATAAATGAAGCTACAGCTTTATCGTAAAGTCACAAATGAAATCTAGATAAGGAGGCATACAACATTAGACAATGCATTGGTTAGGGAAAGATGAATGAATTTATCAATCAACACATCAACGATTGGAATTAGAGCAAAACATAAACTTTTATTAGAAAAAGTTTAAATTACCATTATGGAATAGTTTATTCTCTCGTTCTCTCTACATAGTTTGTTTTATTATCATGATCTACTATATATGATATAAAATTTATAAACTAAATCGAATATTTGATGTAAAACCATGAGAATATGAATGTTCCATCCAATCACAATAAATTCATCATAAGATAGAAAATTGAGTGAATATGGACTCTTTCAGTAGTGTGACAAGTGGCATCTAGGTCATACTTTCCTCGTTGAATGACCAATTTCCTATTTCACTTTCTTCACTAGGGTATTGGTCTTTCGTCTAATTTGGGTGATATATTGATAACATTTTTATCATTGAGGTGATGCATTATACCAACTATTTATAATTTTAACATCATAGATACTCAAAAGGTACTCTATCTTTTGTCTTTTTTTTTTTTTTTTGTAAAATGAATAAACACTTTTTTTATTTTTTATTTTGTAAAAGGAATAAACAGTTAAGAAGACATTGACAAAAACCATAAAAACCAATTAATTACAAAGAGAAAAACAATCATAAAAAACTACTAAAACCACAAAAAAACTCTTGAAAAAACTTAGAAAATCACAAAATCAACCAAGAAAACCATAAAGAAATAAACCCCTTCAAAATAACCTACAAAACCATGAAAAAAACCCTTCCAAACAACCTAGAAAAAATTTGAAACCACAAAAAAACTATAATTTAGGCTTTAAATTTGTTTCTTACTTGCAATATTTTGTGTATTAAATGCATATCTTCTGATTTTGAATGGTAATTTAAACATTCTTTCTAATTATTTTAGGTTTAAAATTTTTTCTTTAGGAATTTTGTGAAATAATTTTTTTTTTTTTTTTCTTATTTTAAATGCATTTTAAATTTCTAGCAAATTTGACGAAAAATATATACCAGAATAGAACACGATAAAACTATAACCAATAAATAGTAAATTAGGAGCTTGAGATTGACATGATTAATATGGTTAATCATAGTGAGCATCTATATATAAAATATGAAATTTTACTTTATTTTAATTTCTTTTCTTTGGTAGGTAAGCACCCACGAGGTTTTGAACTAGTGACCTATCACAAGGAGTGCCTTAAGAGTGTGCCCATTCACTGTCAATCCAAAGCCCTATGAGCACTTTATTTTAAATTTAAATTCATTTATGTTTAAAATATTTTTTTAATAATAATATATACGCTTCTAATTTTAAGAATAAATATTAATATTTAAGGTGTGTGTGTGTGTGTAATTATATATAATATCCCTTCCAATTCACCGACTCATCTTGCATATTGTTATGAAACTAGCTCACAAAAAGATAGAAAAGATAGATCAATGCCTTAGAAATAAGCCTCTTCGAGGGGGCAACCTCCTTTACATTACGTAAATGAATAATTCTTAGATGATTCAAATGACAAAAGTTCCTTTCTATATATAGGAGTCTACAGGGTCAAAATATGACCAAGTCGACCTAAACATAATAATATAAAGGCACAAAAATAATAATAGAGGGATTCTATGGGGCACAATAATAACAATATGGGGACAATAGGGGCACAATAATAACAATAAGGGATACAACGACAATAGTAATGGGGGGATCACTAATATTATAGGGACCTAACATGCCCCTCTCCTTCAAAAAAGTGTCGTCCTCAACGCTTGAGTAGTTCTGGATGCTTCTGTATAAAATTTTCATCCTCCCATGTGGAATCTTCAACGGGTAAGTTCTTCCACTTGATGAGATACTCTGAAATTGTTCTATTTCATAGCTTGCGAGTTCTTGCTTTTTTACTGCTTCAGGTTCCAATATGATTTTTCCTTCCTCATCAAGTTCTGGCGATATTGTCTAAAATGGAAGCTTGTCACCGATAACCTTCTTTAAGCATGAAACATGGAAAACTGGTTGCACTCGAGAAATTGCAGGAAGCTCTAATTTGTATGCCATAGTACCTATCTTTTGCAACACCTTATACGTACCATAATACTTTGGTGATAATTTGTTATCCTTTTTAGCTTGCTTTAGGGACATTTCTTTATATGCTTGTAGCTGTAGGAATACCCAATCACCTACATCAAATCTTCTTTCGCTATGATGTTGATCTGCCTGTTGTTTCATTCTGTTATGTGCCAAGGTGAGGTTATCCTTTAAGAGTGGGAGAAGTTGTTGCTGATGCTCAATGTGATCTTCGACTACTTGAACCTTAGAATTTTCTCTTAAATATGATGTGATGGATGGTGGATGATATCCATGAAGTGCCATAAATGGGGTCATTTTTGTTGCACTATGGAAGGAAGTGTTATACCACCATTCAGCCAGAGGCAACCATTTGACCCATTATGTTTGTTTATCAGATACAAAACAATGAAGATATCCTTCCAAACATTTGTTTACCATCTCAATTTTCCCATCAGATTGAAGATCATAAGATAAGCTATGAGCTAACTGAGTACCAAGACAAGAAAATAGTTATGTCCAAAATTTTCCAATGAAAATGGGATCTCTATCACTTACAATAATCTTTGGGTTTCCATG
The DNA here is from genome assembly GCA_000404065.3 of Pinus taeda. Lineage (NCBI taxonomy): Eukaryota > Viridiplantae > Streptophyta > Pinopsida > Pinales > Pinaceae > Pinus > Pinus taeda. Next base: position 96,530 of record APFE031510816.1, read on the forward strand.
TAGCTTTTGAATTGTTTCCATAAATGCAGTAGAAACTGTACTCACTTTAAGTGGATGAAATAATGCACAAATGTGTGCATACTTTGTGTCCACTACCACCATGATAACACTCTTTCCTTCAGAATTGGGTAAACTTGTGATAAAATCCATTGAAACCTCCTCCCTACGTTGGCTTGGAATGGATAAAGGTTGTAATAGTCCTGGAGTCTTAACTGTTTCAACTTTATTTTGTTGGCAAACCAAACATTCCGCCACAAACTTTTGAATATTGGATTTAAGGCCATCCCAAAAAACATCCTTCTTACCTCTGTGGTAGGTTTTTAGAAATCCTGAGTGCCCTCCTAAGGGAGAGGTGTACAATTCCCCAAGAATCGTTTGTTTGAGTTGGGAATTTTTACATAGGTATACCTAATCATTGTACCACAACGAATCATTTTTCCAGATAAATCTATCAGATGTATTGGGATCTTGTTGTATATTTTGAATGAGTGCCCACACGTCCTTGTCATTCTTCCATTTATCCCTTGCTTCGATTATCCAATCTGGTTGGATAATAAAAATAGCACAAAGAAATGCTTCCACGTCCTCATCCTTTCTTGAGAGTGCATCTACCACAACATTTTGCTTCCCTTTTTTATAGATGATTTCAAAGTCATAACTTAACATCTTTGTGACCCATTTTTTCTACTCTTCTAAAGATAATCTTTGTTCTAAAAAGTATTTAAGACTATCATGATCTGTTTTTACCTTGAAGTGTCTTCCCATTAGGTAGGGTCACCATTTCCTAAGTGCATGTAGTATTGCCAACATTCCCTTCTCATAAATAGCTTTGTGTAAATACTTTCCTTCGGTTCGATGACTTTCAAAAGAAATGGGTCTTTCTTCTTGCACTAAAACAACACTGATTCCATTTCCTCAGGCATCACATTCCACAATAAAGGTTTTTGTGAAATCCGGTGTAGCTAAGACTGGTGCTTGGCACATTGCCTCTTTAAGATGTTCAAAGGCCTTCGTTGCTTTTGGAGTCCATTAAAATGCATATTTATTCAATAATGTTGTTAGAGGTGCTACTATTCTCCCATAATTCTTATTATACTTACGATAATACCCTGTCAACCCAAGAAATCCTTGTAGATGCTTTATGGATGTGGGGAGTTTCCATTCCTTAATGGTTTTAATTTTGCTAGGGTCTACCTTAACACCTTCATGAGATACAATATTACCCAGATATTCCATCTCTTGTACTCCAAAGAAACATTTGGAGATTTTTGCATATAATTGTTTCTCCTCCAATAGTTTGAGCACCATGTCAACATGTTGGACATGATCCTTCCAAGACTTTCTGTAGATTAGTATATCATCAAAAAATACTAACACAAATTTTCTAAGGAAGATTTGAAAATGGAATTCATCAAACATTGAAATGTAGAAGGTGCATTAGTAAGGCCAAAATGGATGACCAAAAATTCATAATGACCCTCATGAGTTCTAAATGTTGTTTTTGGAATGTCTTCATTCTTCATTCTAATTTGATGATATCCTGAACAAAGATCCAACATGGTGAAGTGAATTGATCCATGCAATTCATCCAATAATTCATCAATGACAACAATGGGAAATTTATCTTTAATAGTGAGCTTGTTGATCTCCCTATAATTTGGACACATGCGCCATGATCCTTCTCCTTGTGAACTAATACTACTGGAGCCGAGAAAGAACTTTGACTACGTTGAATTATACCAGCCTCTAGCATTTCTACAACCATACGTTCAATTTCACTCTTTTGGGCATAGGGATATCTGTACGGCCTGATGTTTGG
>APFE031510816.1:104696-145924 GCA_000404065.3 Pinus taeda
ATGTATTAATTAATTTAAAATTTAATTTTAAACTTAAATTTTTGTTTTTGTTTTATTTTTATGAGCATAAGTTTCTAAACTACAGTCACTTGGAAAATAAATGAAAAATAAACTGCAGCCACTTGAATGTTTAGATTTTTGAGATTAGGATTTGATTTGGAAATTGGAGTAAATTTCTTAAATCTCGATAATTAATGATTTGGCCACATAACTAAAAATGAAAAATGTTAGTAAAAACTCGCTACAAGTTAATATTTAAAATGAATGTCTTATTGAACTATTTTATTTACGAAATGCAATATTGTACATTTTATGCATTTTTAACCCAGGCTAGATAAATGATGAGACTTCAAAGGAGTTCCATTTTCAAACCAGTTGACCATATGAGGCGAAACAAGCGTCAATGTGAAGCTTATAAAAAATCGATTCTAACAAAGCAATCTAAATAAGAATCCAAAGAAAACTAAAAATTAACAAAAGCGTAGGGCAATCAACTAAAATAAAAATCCAAAAAGGCGTTTAGCCAAAATTTTTATAGAAAGGGTCCCCATTATTTGAGTTGAGCAAACCAATAATGGGGGGGTTGTGTTTTCACCACAACAATTGGCGATGCACGGGAGAAGAACCAGTTATCTCTGCTTGATATGAATGAGATTTTCCAAAAATTAAAGTAAAATAATTTAAAGAAAAGAGAATTATGCTTGAAATGCTTGACATAGGTTCATTAGTCTGAATAAAAACCAGAATCATCTAACTGTAATTTTTCTTAAAATTCCTCATAAATTAAAATATTTCAAAACTCTATATCAGTCATTAATTAGTTATAGAGATAAAGCAGGGGTCACTTTACAGCTTAGCTTTTAGAATATACTCATTTGTCACAAGTAGAGCCACTGCTGCCAGCGAACATCTATAGTCTCGGCAGGGTTACTTTTTCAATCATCAATGATTCAAAATCCCATCTTTTCAAGAATTATTGACCTAGAGATAAATCCATTTATACATGTATTACTTTTTATTTTTTTATTTTTTATTAAATCTTAAAAGCCATTGTCCTAGTATGGTAGCCAGATAATTGACAATGCCATTCACTGGTTAAAATTGGACTGAACAAGCTGGCTCGTGATGAGACCCCTTGTCTTTAATTGTTTGCAATCATAAGCCATTACCCTGGTTTGTTTAGCAGTGTTGGTAATGTCAGCCTATTTTTCCCCTATGATCATGGTAAGCAGGCTGACGATGAGACCTCTTATCTTTTAAGTTTAAATATATTTCTGGATTATACTCTAGAAAATAAGACTTTTTGGGACAGGGAGAATCATTGACTCCTTCAAAGTTAAGAATGACAATTTCAGAGTTAAAGGTGCTTTGCTGTAAAGTGTCTTTACTTGGTTATAAATAACTTTCTTGACTGATAATAGAACTTTGAAAGATCCTAATAAAATTTTGAAATCTCAAAATGATTACAATTTGATGAAAACGAAATTTTTTAGATTTTATGATACTTTGCCAACTTCTCGACTGGTAATCTCTTCCTTAAATATGTTTACCTTTATAATAAGAAAATTAAACTCTATTAAGAGATTTAAGAAAAAGCTAATAGGTAACTATTAACAATTTTTTCTCCATGAATGCTGACCATAGTTAGGTAACAAGAAGGCCTTCTATATAAATCACGGCAAAGTCACCAAAATCAAAACTGAAATCCAAAGGAAAAGAATTCTTTTGCTAAAATGAGAAAGAAATCAGCAAACGAAAATAAAAATGAAGAAATTTTAAAAATGAAGGAAAACCCAAGCTTCGAAAGATAAACTCAATCAAGAATGTCTATACCAATGTCTCAACAATATGAAAAAGAAAATAATCGTGTAATCATTTCTTCTTATGTCAAGTATTTAGAAAAATCATACCTTGCAGGTTTGTAAATGCTTTAGGCTTTTTTGGATAGCAGCGACGATTAAAATTCAGCCATAATGAAAACTTTCTGTCTGATATTATTCTTCTTGTTTCAAAGCATCGTCTTGATCATTTTTTAAATAACCGGAATGCTTAAAGAAACAAACTAAAGGTTCAGAAATTCCCTGGTGTAGCTATTTTGATGAAGACCATCGCTTCTTATTGAAATAAAACTTGGCGAAAAGTATGGACTTCGAAAATATGATCTGGCGGAGGATTGGAAACTTCAAATGGAGAGCTGCAAAACTGAGTTTTATATCAGCATAATTTAAAAAACAAAAATGAAACTAGAGTGATGAAATGGAAATTAATGAAAGTGGGCACATGAATCTTACCATTGGATAATTGGCTTTGATCCTACCTGAAATGTGTCAGTTTCGCCAAACTAGCTGACTTCTAATTTTAATTAACATTAAAAACATAAAGAAGCCAAACTAACCAAAATTCTGTAACCCAAAATCATTATTTATTTTATTTATACTAAAGCAAGCAGTAAAATGTAAAGATGGAATGCCTAGTGCTCAAGGGAGTTGAAATTAAAACAAATGCATCAAAAATGAGAATGAGAATTTGCAGTAATGATTGTTTCTCAAAATATCATAATTTTCATATAAATTCCATGATTTTATAAATTGTCCAGAATCAAGACCAAATTCAAGATAATAAAATTTAAATATGAAGATAGAGAGGTCTTGAATTCCATTTTTAATTATGGAATTATATATTTAAAATTGAAATGTATGAGAAATCAAAATGGTTTAAATATGCTGCAATTTGGTCATTAACTGCTTTCTTACCATAGTGGTTAGCCAAGCTCGTTTTTAAAATAATATATCGTTGTATCAGATGATTTGCATCACATGTCTCTTCACTATGCTTGAATTTTAATTTGAAAGACTTCACTTTTGTTGCTATGCCATATATCGATTAAATGTTAATGGCTCAAAGGCATGCATTGGAAGCTATCGCATCGGAGATTGCAATGGCAAATTGCTGATACAAACATGTGCAATGAAATGAAGTGATCGTATTATTAAAGAAATATTATATCGGGGATTAGAAAATATTTACATTGTGCTTCCTGTATCGCAAAACGCACATCGCAGATTCAGAGAAGTGACATAAGCATAAAAAATGTGATGAAATGATTGCACTATCAGCGAAGCGATGGATGTCGTAGCTAATCGGCAATCGGCAAACTTTGGGTACCCGATGTAACACAGTATATTTTTTGCGATGCCGATATGCGATGAAGAGCGGACCCGATAACTTTTATGATGGGATTTCAATAACATATCGGATCCAAGACATCAGCCATAAATAAAACTGCAAGGAAGCGATTGCGATATCGGCGATGCGATGAATGACATAACTAATCGGCGATGGCGATTAGCAATATTAAGCGCACGATATAACAATTCTCAATATGCCGATCTGCGATGAAGAGCGGACCCGATAATTTTATGATGAAAATTTGATAACATATCAGATCTGAGACATCGGTCCTTTTAAAGTTATGCTCTTACCATTATTGCGATTGAACGGACGCGATATTTTTTTTATGAATTTGATTTGAATTTCATATCGGGTCCGGAATTATGTGGTCATCACAATATCGGTAAAGCCGTTTATCGGAGATCGGTGTTTCATGATAATGGAAGTATATTCAACTGCAAACCTCTGATATGCGAAATGCGATATGACATATGAGCGAAGTAATACATCGGAGATTTTTTATTAAGCAATTTGTTATCAAAAGAAATACTAAGAACTATTTTCGATGAAATCTTATGATGTGAATGGTCTTATGATATTTCTTGAAATTTCAATTGGGTTTTCTAATGAATGAAAGCAAATCTACAAAAATGCTTGAATTCTTATGAATCAGAATTGAATTTCCCTGAACCTGTTTGCAAATTTGAAATGAGTTTGCTGCTTACTTCAAGTTTAGAAAAGAAATAAAAACCTGCAAATAAAACAGAACACAAATAAAAAATAAACTAAGATGAACTAATAATGGATGAGAATAAAGTTGTAAATGCATACCTGAAAGGAATTTGTCTGTAAATTTTACCTGATAAATCTTTAAATTCTTCCTTTGATTAAAATCATCTCATTATTTATTCTAAATCTAAGTGTGCAAACAGTCTAAATAAAATATGTTTATTGATGTCCGTGGAATATAAAATTTACCAGAAATAAATATGAAACTATGCTTACCTTTCGAAGTGAAACAACAATTTGTTATCTCTGCTCATTCCGAATTAATCTTTGAGAAAAATTTGTATTGTTATAGTGACTGTTCAATAATGCCTTCAGTAAATAAGCATGATGCGTTTTACAGCATCAGATAATAAACTAAATATTAGAATGAGATTAAGCCACTAATTGTAGAAAAATATCAAAACAAATTTAAATGTGTGCACTTGGCAAAATGGGTATCCTTAAGATCAGCTTTTGGCAAATTCCGAGGAAGATAATATGAACTTCATATGGTTACCGTGACAAGTTAAACTGACTAATAATGATTGAATTAGAATTAAGTTTATCATAGACAGTCATACATTTCATGGGATAATGGGATCATGAAGTTTTCACATCCTCAAATCCTTACCATATAAATTTCAAAAGAAAATCTTAGAAGGAAATCTCGAAATAAAGAAAAGTGGCTTTGAGGGCAATCGATACCAAGTGCAACTTTAATTGAATTTAACCAAGACATTATTCAAAATAGGCAGAGTAGAGATATCGCTATAAGAAATTTCAAAAAGGAAAGCAAGAATTAAAATTTTCTGATAAGGAAAAAATGTTTCCACTGAACATGTATGAGAAGATTGATTGCTTTGTTTTATTTTTTTTTTTAATCTACAGAACTGTTACAAATAAATTAACTACATAAAACAAGCTAAGTAAATTAATTCTACTCCTATTCTAACCATATACATGAAAATGACTAGGTATAGTCATATTTCCAATGTAGCCATTTTCTCAATTTTATTCCCGTGTTTATGTACAGTTCAAATGTTAGTAATAAAAATACAAATCTAATTAAACTAAGAAAATTAAATATGAAATCAAAATGTACAATTATTGTTAGTAACTGATTTAAAATCTCTCTCATGAAATTTCCTTTCCAATCCGATACCAATTGGATCACAAAAATCTGGATGGATTTCCATTAATGATTGGGAAATATTCAAAAGAGGAGATGACAGGCCGAATTGTGGATATGAGTTTTCAAATTCAAAGGCCTGGAAAAAATTGTTAGTGTTATGTACAAATGTTAAGCTATTAACCATTTCCTTTGAGAGAAAAACTTCCAAATATTTTTCAAATAAATTAATGAAAAATGGATGGAAATCTTTCAAATGAAATGGAAAATTATTAATTGAATTAAATTGTTGGCTAGATTGGAAAAATGCATTCTCTTGGTGACATTGCCTTTGAAAAAATAGAAGTTTTTGATGAAACATTAGCATTGATTGAAATTGAAATATTAATATCTTTTGATGCTCATGATTATAATATGAAGCTTTGATTTCCCAATCGGGCAATGCATCAATTGAGTGTTTGCTAGTAAGTTGTTCAATATGCCAGCGAAAAATGTGAAAATTTTGCAAAATAAAATCAAAAAATAAATCTAAGTTTAAATAAAATAACTGAAAAAATAAAATGAAATCACTATTTTTACAACTAATGTTACAGCGCAATTGGGATTCTTTTGAAATGATTTCATTTTCACAAGGATTGGCCAGAATTATGGAATTTGAAAAATTTTGAATTCCAACTTGTGAATTAGAAAACGGATTATGGTTATGAATAGGAATGGGAGTTTGATCCTCATATGAATCAAAAATTGGAATGTTTTCTTGAATGGTGAAATCATGAAGATAATTTGTTGCTCTAAAATGAGGATTAGTTGGGATAATTCCTAAATTGAAGCGTTCCTCATCCTCAGATGTTATTTGAATTTTATCATGAGGATTCTCTTGAGAAGAATAGAAATCAACATCCTCAATGTCAGAGTAATCATCATAAATGACCTCACAAAATTTTCTAGAATTCCCTTCGATTTCATCCAATATATCAAAACAAGGAGGAACAAAAATCTCATGTTCATAAGTGGCAAAAGAATGATCAATTATTGTTTCTTTATGTTGATAAAAATTTAATGGTAATTCATTTAAATCAACCTCTTTAATTTCTGGAATATCATTAATACCAAGAGGAAAAATATTACCATCATTGAAAATATCAGGATAAAGGGAAAAGTGTGAACCTGAAACAATGCATTTAAAATTGTCTCTGTTTGAGAACTCTTGTGCATTATGCTCATTGTAAATTTCAGATTGCAGATCATTCCTTTGCATGCGTATGCTTTCTTGAAGAACGCTGCTTTGCTTCTCTAATTTTGGCATTTGCTCATCATGGAGAAATTCAGAAATTTGTACAGCAGTTTGCATTTTGATTGCTGGTTGTATTTGCTGATTTGCGATTTGATTTTCCGAATTTACTTCAAAGTAGATTTCAGATTTCAAGGCGGCTTTTTCTCCAAAATTCCTGTTGTTGTCTTCTTGCATTTGAATGGAAATATTTTCCAAGCTTTGTGAAACCACTTCATCACCATTTATTTGCACATCCATGTTGGGATTCTCATTTATATTAGAAGGGGATGGAACAAAGCTTGAATCAATTTCATATGGATTGGGAATGGGAGGAAGAGAACAAACATATTCAAACTAATCTAATGATTCTTCTTCCGTAGGTTTATCTTCATCTTTAAATCTTAGGCAATTCAAATGAAATCGACTATTAAAATCATTAACATACTCATTTTCAAACCTACGTAGATATTCAATTTCTTCACATACATGTTCATAATCATAGCCGTCAAATTTAGAAATGAAAATTGTAACAAATTGATCCCAGTTGTGGATTGAAGCAACTGGAAGAGTTCTACACCAGCTTCTGGCTTTTGCCGCAAATGTGAGAGTAAAAATTCTACATAAGATGCCTTCATCAATTCCTTGAAAATCATAATTTGAAACATTTTGAATAAATTGAAAGACATGATTAAAAGCAGAAGAATTTCCCTTACCATTAAATTTTACCTGAGACAAGAGTCTTACCACTTCGAGTGGAGTATTGGAGGATGCACGTCCATGGATACAACTCCAAATTGGAAGTTTAAGAGGAGCCATTACAATAAAATAAAATATTAAAATTGAAAAGACTCCAATAGACAAAAATCTCAGGCCCTCCTTCTAGCGCCAAAAATGTTGATGCCTCGAAAATCGCTGCAACAACTTTGGGGGATAACCACCCAGTCTGGACCTTGAAAGCAGCTCATTTTCCGTTTGGTGTGGTGGCTCCGACTGGTTTAACTAGGTCCAGCTACCTTCTCCCTATTGCTATTGGTTTATGATGTATCTTTACTTACCAATAGACAGGGATATCAGATCGCTTCTCCTTGCTGATCAGGCGAGAGAATGCCCCTTAAGCTGATTTGGGCTCAGCCAAGCCACAACTAAAGTTTTGCCTCTTTGAGGAGAGGACTTAAAAATGTAGATTTTACTCTAAATGCAAGCTTATTCTATGATACAAACAAAAGAAACTAATCTAAATCCTATCTTAATTAGGCAGATATAGATCTAACCCAACTAAGAGCAAGATAATCAAAATATTGGGATGTAAATATGTCTTGTTTATAACGAATATCAAGTTAATGAAGTAGTTCAATTAACTGATATTATGGTTACCAAACACATTCTATTGAGACCTTAAAAATTGAAATAATAAACCAATAACATTCCAGGAAGTAGTTCACAAAAATGATATTGATTACCAAATCAATAAATCCAATAATTGAATAATGATATGTGGAAATAGTTCACAACACATTACCATTCAATAAATCGGTTTCATAAGATAGATTTCAGAGTAAGTAGTTACTCAAAAATGAGAAATTAATCCATAAAAAACAGAGATACATAATAACAAGATTGAGACAAATTACCCATATTGACAATAGTGCATAAACATGAATAAAATGAGACATCCCTGTCACCACAAAATTAAAACTGATATTTGGAACAGTAGTATTACAAATACCAATTTATTGCATCCATTTCTCTGTTCTTGGTCTCCAACAACCCTTTACATTGCTTGAACTTCTGCCTTCAAAACTAGAGCCACAATAGTGCAAGCTTTGTTCTTCATGCATAATTCAATAAACAAAGTGAGACTCCTCAATAATCCCCAGATCTGAGATTTTTCACTCCTCCCTCCTACAACTCTAAATTCCAATTACAATAGTGCTTTTAGAAGTCTAAAATTGCAGAGGAGAGCAACCCCTTTTACATTCTGCAATCTGTTATTTATAATATTTGTGAAGGAATTTTGGAGAGGAGAGTTTGTTGAAGAGAAATCTGCCAAATATAATTTTACTTGCTCCTAATTCTGATCTTCAATTGCTGGAGCATCCTCATTGATTGAGATTCTTTTTCCATATTTCTTCCACTGTTTTCCTGCAAAAGAAATCAAAATAAATTAAAATGCAATCAAAATATCATTTTTGGCAATTAAATCAAACCCAATCAAATTATATTTAAATAAATAATTGAAAATAAAATATAAGCTCTGTATTGATGCTTGGAATGATTTGATTGGCAAAGGATATCATTAACCAATGGATCTGCAATTAGAAGAGGCTTTAGACAAATGAAATTGAAGAAAATAACTCAGAAAATTGATTTTGTTTTCAAAATTCGGAGCCTGGTCTTCTGCCTGATTTTTGCCCCAATAAATGATCAAATTTGTCAGTGAAACCTCCTCCAAAATGTTCTCCTTGATTTTATCTTTCCAATGAGCCGTCCTGGGCCTCATTTGGCCAAGTATGACTCAATCTATGAGCTTCCAAAGTTGAGGAGTCAAATCTGGCATGAATCTGGAAATTTTGTTGTTGGGCTAAAAAAAAATCAAAATTCTCATTAAAAATTAAATCCTAAATTAGAATTCTAATTAATTGTTAAGTATAAACTAAACTAGTTATTAATAACCTATTTATTAATCTAACTAACTGATATCTAATTAGCGATTTATAAACAAATATATTCTAATTAAAAACTAATCAATATTAATCTAAATGATATTTAAATTTTAATTAAATTAATTAAATATTGAATATTATTAATTAATTTAATTAATATAATATATTACATATTATTAATTAATATAATATTACATATTATATAAACTAATGTTAAAAATATACTAACCTACACCACTTCACTTGTTCCTTACCTTTCAACGTATGAGTGTTGCATTAAACTAACACGAAACTTATATGGTTAGTGCCTTTTAATATATGTTTTATGATTTTTATTCATGAGTGAATCGAAACCCAAAACGAATATTAAGTTAATGCTTTTTCACTTTACCTTATCGGCAAATCGCATCGGGGGATGGCTTATGGGGTTTTTAAAATATGTTGCGAATCAAAACTTCCGATGCGATAAAAACCCCAATACGATTGGAACAAATTTAATATATATTTATTTTTGTTTAAATTTTAAATTAATTAAAACTATATAAGTATTAATTAATTTAAAATTTAATTTTAAAACTAAATGTTTATTTTTGTTTTATTTTTATGACATAAGTTTTAAACTACAGTCACCTGGAAAAAAGAAAAATAAACTGCAGCCACTTGAATGTTTGATTTTTGAGATTAGGATTGAATTTGGAAATTGGAGGTAATTTCTTAAATCTCGAAAAATTAATGATTTGGCCGCAGGAAACTAAAAAATGAAAAATGTTAGTAAAAACTCGCTACAAGTTAATATAAAATGATGTCCTTATTGAACAAATTTATGTACAAATGCAATATTGTACAATTTTAGGCTTTTTAACCCAGGCTAGATAAATGATAGACTTCAAAGGAGCCGACGCCATTTTCAAACCAGTTGACCAAATGAGGCGAAACAAGCGTCAATGTGAAGCTTATAAAAAATCGATTCTAACAAAGAAATCAAAACAAGAATTCAAAGAAAACTAAAATTAACAAAATCGTAGGGAAATCAACTAAAATAAAAATCCAAAAAGGCGTTTAGCCAAAATTTTTATAGAAAGGGTCCCCATTATTTGAGTTGAGAAAACCAAGAATGGGGGGGTTGTGTTTTCACCACAACACCCACCTATATACCATTTCATGGACAACCTTTTTAAGTATTTCAATCAATTAATTATCTCAAGGTTCAATTACAAAACACAAATATGATTGAAATACGTTTTATTCAATTGTAATATTGAAATGTCTCATGTAAACAACAAATATATTTTATTCAACATTATTTATTTTAATATTATTTACAAGAGCTTAGTCATAATGTGATATAAGTCAATCATATTGAAATTTAATATAAAGGTCAAACAACAATATAAGGAAACATTTCTATAATTTTATATAATGGTATTGTTGTGGCCAGTGAAAACCCCCCTTCTTATTTAGTTTTATTACTAATATTAAATAAGTGGGGACCCTTTATCGACAAATTTAAAAAAATAAATTAGTACTTGTATTCCCTTTTTGAATAAGTCTTACTATCATAAACTTAGGAGAATACCTGCAAAAATCCAAAAGGACTTCAGTTTTATGATAAGTTCGAACAAAACTATTCTCTCAATAATAAAGCTTCGCATCACAAAAAAGGTAATGGATGACATCCTATAAACAAACCCATAAGATTGCGAAATTGTGATGCAAGATCGCATACTGAAGAAACTCATCGCATCGCAATTTTCGTATGCCTCAAGTATCACTTAAGTTGTAATACCTCAAACCACTAATATGCGATGACGCATCTCGCAAATCGCATTTCACACAAACATATGGTAATAGATGATTGTCAAACACAACGAATTAGTGATATTGTGATCTACAATATTGCGAAGCAAATCGCAAAATCGCTTTATCGCAGATCTGCAAGGCTCATCATTCCAAAAAGTTTTTCTGTAAACCAATGCCAAGTTATGTGCATTAATGAGTTAGTTGATGATCATTAATGAAATATGGTTTTGATATGATCAAAGAGTCATTTAACATAGGGTGATATATTTTATATGATTTCGACATTTAAAGCTTTCTCGTCACCTTATTTCTTATCATTACTCTTTCCTTATTTGCAAATTGTAGGAGAAAAAAGCAAAGAGGTATACATAGTAGTGTTCAGAATATTATGGGAAATAAGGGAAAAGCTCCAAGTTCTGAAGACAAAGAAATGACGCTCTTATACACAAACACCACCTATAATAGAGATGTTGGCATTACTACTTGGGAAGGCATGTACAGTGTACTCGAGGAAGAAAATCCCAGAGTAATGAAAGTTACAACAACTGCAGACTCATGTGGGTCGTCTGAGGCATTAATTACAGAACTAGCATGCTCATTCTTGCACCGGATAGCGGCGAGGCCCATTAGGTCGTTCACTCCACAAAATTTAAGGTTTATATATCCTCTAACAAAAATGCGCAAGGGGCGAAAAATAACACCAGGAAGCCCGGATCGAGAAACGGAGGAAGTTTCTGATGCGCGATTAACGCATCGCCGGAAAAAACCCCTTGAGAAGGAAAGCCTCTGATCACTCAGTCGCCTGTAAGCCTGAAAAATTGTAGGAAAAAGTGCTAAAGGCTAAAGGCTAAAGGCAAAACCCGAGCTCTAAAAACTAGTGGTATTTATCAAAGATATCCTTAAAGTGGTATGTAAATATCTGACCAAATGCACAACATCTACAGACAAGCTGGAGATAAAAGGCTAAAGAAAGAGAAGAATCTATCAAGAGTTTAACCAAGTTGAATTGGGATTCTTACTGGCGATACTTGGTAAAAACCACACAGTCAATGCATGACTCTCAAATGCCTCATTAACTCTGTCGAGAAGATGGTGCCAGCACTTGTCGATTCTGTTTTCACAGAGCAACTTAAGTCGGAGGTCGGCCAACCAACTCTTTTCAAGCCGATGTTGAATGATTGCGACCACAGAGAACATATAGTTAATCACATGATTCAGTTTTAGTTTTGCTTTATTTTTTCCTTAGATGAGGATGGTCATTTAAACCTCCTCCTATATTTTTGTAATAAACTATTTTTAGATTTAGCTAGTAGTATTTCAACCCTTCTCATATATTTAGAGAAGGGTCCTGAAATTTGTCAAAAGCATTTCCTCAGAACATGCGCTTCTGCACCCTCTGAGGAGGTTTTAATGAATGAATAGAACAAGATTTACTGACATCTGTGTTTAATATCTGCTACTGAAATTGCACTTTTGTACTCTTAGTAGATGTTGAATTAAGAGGAGATAAATCATTATTGCTGAAGCTCATGAGTAGAACTTGTTATCAATGGTACTTTTATCTCTTATCGATTTCTGCTTATGTGTTAAGGTGATATTTATGTTCAGTTATTTATATATGAATGCTTGAGTTATCATTTGGCACTTCTGTACGGTGATGGATATTCTATTTATGCTTAATATATGAGTGACTTATTCTATTTATCTTTATTGAATTCTTTTCTCATAGCGATTGAATGATCTTTATTACCAATTGCTGTTAGAAATTATTTTAGATCGCATAACTGAAATATTAAATCCCGGGTTAGTTTTAGAATTAGATATTTCTGTTCATTAGAATACAATTGCATGTTGTTAAATTAGATTTAGAATAAAAGCATTTTACTTACAAATTACTAGAAAGGAAATACCAATTCTCAACACACACACATACAAATTGGGAAACTGGTCCCATTATCCCCAGTCGGACCCACCGTCGCAAATGGAAAAGGAGCTGCTTTCAAGGTCTGGACCGGGTGGGTATCCCCCTTGTTGTAGAACCAATTTTCGAGGCTTCAACAGGTATCAACTTTCCTAAAATTTACAAGTAGCTATCCAAGTATTTCAATTAATTCCTTATGATGGAATTTTAAGTTTTATTAAATTTTCAAAAACTCAAATATGATGGGAAATTCTCTTCTTCCCTCTCTCCCCCTTCCATTTATATCTCTATCTGCCTTTGTCTCTCCTTCTTCATCTCTCTATATCACCTCGTAAACATACACATCGTTTCTCCATATCTATCTATATCTCCCTCCCTCTCCTTATCCCCCTCTATCTCTCTCTCTTCCCCTTCTCTCCCTTTGTCTCCCCTTATATCTCTCTTCTCCTTCTCTCCTCCTAGAGTCCTCTCTCTCTCTATGTGTGTGTGTGTGTGTGTGTGTGTGTGTGTGTGTGTGTTCAACTTTTTCTTACCTATATTTTCCTCCAACTCCATCTCTCAAGTTCCCTCTCTTTCTTGAGGACCTTCTCCTCCTCTACCTCTCTCCATCTTTGTGTCCCACTCTCTCTCGTACCCTTCTCTCCCACTCTCTCTCACTCTATATTTTAAAAAATTTAAAATACTTTGACAATTAAAATATCATGTTTATATATAATATATATATATATTTTGATGTCATATACAATTTATTTTTTTATATAATACATATTTAAAATTCAAGATTTCAAATATGTCTTGTCCATTCACATGGAGGAAAAATGATAGTTTTCTATGGAAATACTATCCAAAATTTTCCAAAATATTAATGTTTCATCTACGTCCATCAAAGATAGATAGAGCACTCTGTGTCTTCCAATTGGAACTGATTAAGTTTCATATCTTTAAAGGTAGATTGATATTATAGTTCCTTAAAGATTTAAAAAATATTATATATTTTATTGTGTTACATTTATAAAAAAATTGGGTTAAATAAAATTACTAACATATATATTGAGTTAGCTTGTATAACTATGTTTGTGTTAATGATTCTTTTGTTAATGCCTATAACATATATCCACTACATTTATTAATGTTGCTATACTAGTATATCTTATAATTTAAGAAACTTTATTTTATATTAAATTTAATAAATTTTATTAATCCAAAATTAATAAATTTAATATTAACATTAAAATATATTAATATTGACGATGTCGGAGCGGAGATCGCGGAGCGTATCAGGCTAGGGTTTGTAGACCTGGCAAGCAGAGTTGCAGGGCAGGCTGAGCAAATCGGGGTTAAGGGGCAGTGCAGGGGAATCAGAGCAGAACGGAGAAGGAGCTTATCCATCACACCGTCGAGGTAGAACCTCGAATCTGAGAGTGCTGAGGGCAGAATGGAGAATCAGCAGGGGAGGGGAGAGGTCCCCTCCTTTAAAAATATAGTGCAGGAGAGGCAAGTGGTTCTGGCATCCAGAATGAGACTAGGGTGAACAACAAGGAAGCACCGGTGATGGGAAAACTGTGGCAAATGAAGACAGGAGGGAAATGCTTACCGAGGGAAAACAAGAAGCTCAGATACGTAATACCCAACAATATGCTGGAGGAATACACCAGCTATATGAAAGACCATGCCCTGATCTGTAAGTTTGTAGGGTATTGGCCAAATGAAAGAGAGCTATACAGGTGGATCTATCAAAGATGGAAACCAAAGGGCCACATAGAACTGAAACTGGGAGCAAAGGGATTTTTCATGGCTATATTTGCAAATCTGGAGGATAAAGAGAGGGTTTTTGAGGAAGGGCCATATTTCATGAATAATGCAGGCATGTTCATGAAATTCTGGGAGGAAAGGTACAATCCTGACAATGAAAAGATGCTGGAAGCCCCGATCTGGGTCAGATTGTTTGGACTTCCCGTGGAATTTTGGAACCCTGAAATTTTGGAAGGGATCGGCAACACTATTGGGGCATTTGTCAAGGTAGCAGACACAACAAGGAGAGGTAAGTTCACTTCTTATGCAAGGATCTGTGTTTACATGAATATAGCTGAACCCCTTCCGGAACATAAAGAGTTGGAATACCATGATTCAGTCTGGCAACAACCACTAAACTATGAGCACATTCCTTTTAGGTGTAGACACTGCCATGAATACGGCCACTTAGTCAGGCAATGCCCTCTAAATAAAGAAGAATATTACATAAAAAAATCAGAGGAACAGCATAAGGCAACAGAGAGAACAGAGGAGACAGAGAAAGGTTTTCAACAGGTTAACAGAAAAAATAAACAAAACAGAGAAGGAACAAGAATGAAAATACAAATGAAATCACCAAGCATCGAAAGTCAGAACAAGTTTAAAATTCTACAGAATAATAATGAAGAGGAAGAAGACAATGTGACCGAGGGGGAAGACCTAGAAAATGAACCTATGGATATTTTTCAGGAAACAGGAGAAAAGACGGCAGAACAAGGAGAAACGAGCAAAGAAGAACTAGCTGAAGGGATAGAAATACAAAATAACCAGAACCAAATGGAGACGAAAAATCAGCGAGAAAACGAGGCAGAGGATGAAAAAATTATGAAGCAATTAATCCAGGAATGGAAGAACTTGGATGAAAGATTCATCCCAGACCGACAAAAACAAATATATAAGGAAGATTTTCAAAAGTACAAAGAAAGGAATAAAGGGAATATGGAGAATCAGGATGCTACAGCAAGAGAATAGGGGAAAGAACAGTCGGGAATAGGCGGGTCTGGCAAAAGCAGCAGAAAAAGAGGAAGAAAAACAATGAATGAAACAATTCAAACAGTTGGGGAAATTTTGATAAACTCAGGGAAAGTGATACCTCTATCTGAGGTATTTTCCTTCCCTTCCAAAAAGTTTTAAATGATTATTATCAGCTGGAACATTAGAGGGCTGAACAGCAAGGGTAAACAGAGATATATGAAGAAGAAACTAAAAAAAGGAAAACCAAGTATTATGATCCTACAAGAAACAAAAATTACCATGCAACAGATGGAAGGTACTATTAAAAACAACAAACTCCAGTACGAAATCATGGGTCAAGATGCAATTGGCTCAGCAGGAGGCATTGCAATACTGTGGAACCCAAATGAAATAATTTTTGAGAATTGGACCAGCATGTCTAGAATCTTAACGGGTCTAGGAAGAATAGCAGGTACAAAAGAGAAGGTAATAATTTCAGGAGTGTATGGACCACATACTCCGGGAGATAGAGAAATTTTTCTTAAGAATCTGCAAACAACTCAAAAACTTTATACGGACACAGCCTGGATAGTAGGAGGTGACTTTAATGTAATCTAGTCCCTAAAAGAAAAAAAGGGAGGCATAAGGAAAACAGACCAAAGTATGGAACTGTTTAATGATATGATAGAAGGCTTGAGACTGGTTGATACACCAACCATCAATGGGATTTACACATGGAATAACAGGAGAGGGGGTAAGAACCAGATAGCTTCCAGATTGGATCGGTTTTTAGTATCTGAAACAATAATGAATAGAGATGTATTCATAGAAGCAAAGATCATACCATCTCTTGGTTCTGACCACTGGCCGATTAGATTGGAAGTGGATATTAAGGCAAATCTTGGCAAGAAGCCTTTTAGATTTGAAGCTTTTTGGCTTAGACACCCGGACTTTGTAGGTAAGATGGAGGAGTGGTGGCAGCAAAGCACAGCTCAAGGGAGAGGTAAGATGCATACCTTCCAACTCAAGTTAAAAGAGCTAAAAGAGAGGATAAAAAAGTGGAATAAGGAGGAATTTGGAAACATTATGGAGGAGAAACAAAATCTGGAAGAAGAGATGGAAGAGATACAGCAAAGGATAATAAATGAAGGAAGAACAGAGGAAAGCTGCGTAAAAGAAGGAATAATATTGGGGAAACTGGAAGAAAGGAGAAAGCAGGAAGAAGTGTTATGGAGACAGAAGTCCAGGATAAAATGGCTCAGGGAAGGGGAGAGGAACACCCGATTTTTCCATCAAACAATGGTTCACCATCGACAGAGGAACATAATATTTTCAATCAAAAATGAGAACGAGGAGAGGATTGTTGAACAGGAAGGGATCGAAACAGTGTTGATGGACTATCACAAAGGAATTCTAACTGAATCCCAATTGGATAGATCTGAAGCGATCAGACAAATATGTAGGGCCATTCTCAGGATGGTAACTGATGACTGGAACAAGGCCTTAATGAGAGAAGCTAGTCTGGACGAGGTGGAGGAAGTAGTGATGAGCATGAAGAAAGGAACTGCCCCTGGTCCAGATCGCTTCATGGTTGATTTCTATCAAGCGGGGTGGCATTTCTTGGGCAAGGAAATTCTGGAATTGATAGAGGAATCCCGGATGAACCAAAAGGTATGGATTGCTCTTAACTCTACTTTTTTCACCTTGATCCCTAAAAATGATAATTCAGAGGATGCCAAGGGTTTTAGACCCATTGCCCTTTGCAATGTTATTTACAAAATTATCTCCTCTCTAATGGCTAAAAGACTGAAACCTTTGTTAGAGAAGCTGATATCCCCTGAACAAACTGGCTTCGTGGAAGGCCGCCAAATCCTAGATGGATTAGTGGTTACTCAAGAAGTTATCCACTCTATGAAGATTAAGAAACAGAAAGGAATGAAGATACAACTAGATTTGTCGAAAGCCTATGACAGAATTAATTGGCATTACTTAGAAGAAATTCTGGGAAGCTTTGGGTTTAGTAACAGATGGATAAAATGGGTTCTCAGTTGTATATCAACCCCCAGTTTCTCAATATTAGTAAATGGAACTCCTTCGAAAACCTTTAAGGCCTCTAGAGGAATAAGACAAGGCGATCCCATATCGCCTTTCTTGTTCATTCTTGCTGCTGAAGGCCTGGGTAGGTATCTTAAGCAAGAAAGAATAGTTGATAACATCAAAGGGCTCAGATTGTGGGGTAATGAATTGCCAATAACCCATCAACAATTCGTTGATGACATTACGTTATTCGGGGAACCAACTGTAAGGGAAGTGAGAAATCTGAAAAAGGCTCTTGACTTATTTGCGGAGGCTTCTGGGATGGAAATTAACAAGGACAAATCCTGCACCTTTATATTTAATACGGTGGAGACAGTTAAAAGACACCTGACCAGGTTGCTTGGTTTCAAGAAAGGGGATCTCCCAACGAAATACTTGGGAAATGTGCTGGATTACAGCTCTAAAAGATTGAATAATTGGCAGGGAATCCTAGAGAAATTAAAAAATAGAGTAGCTAACTGGACTTTCAGAACCTTAAACATTGCAGGAAGGATTGTCCTGGTTAAATCTGTCTTACAAGCAATCCCTATATATCCTCTTTCGATTATGGCAGTACCTCAAGGGGTTTGTACCAAGATCAGAGAAATTCTGAGGAAATTCATCTGGGGAGGGTCATCTAATCAGAAGAAGTGGGCTTTCCTTTCATGGAAGCATCTGATAAAACACAAGGAGGAGGGAGGTCTGGGCCTAAGGGACCCGAGTAAACTCAATAAAATCCTTGGTGCAAAACTCTGGTGGCGATGGATGAGAGGGGGTAACGACTTATGGAAGCAATTATGGTGACACAAATACAATATGTTGGATTCAACAGAGGATATTTACTGCATGCAAGAAACCCCGAAGGGATCGACAAAATGGGAGTTGGCTAGTCAAAATCGAGACATTGTAAACAAAAATATTTTCTGGGAAATCAGAGCTGGAGGGGAAGCCAATTTTTGGGATGAGAATTGGCATCAAAGGGAGAAAATGAACGGCATCCAAAGCATACAGGATATACAAAACAAAATTGGTGATAACTACAGGTATGTCAAAGATTACTGGAAGGAAAATGAACTGGATGGGATTTGGCGGAAATGGATACCACTGGAGGACTAGGGCATTGAGACAAATCAGGAGCAACAGGAGGCTTTTAGGAAGGAAGTTGAATCCAGGAAGGTAAAGGCGAGAACAGGGAAGGACATCATTAGATGGGGGAAATCAACAAAAGGAACCTTTATAGTCAAAGAGGCATACTATCTGACAGATCAACACGATGCCACGGAAAGAAACCAGGAATGGAAAGTCTTTTGGGGTAAAAACGGGTGGCCGAAAGTTACCATTTTTGCATGGTTGGTTGCCAAGCATAAGATTTTGACATGGCATAAGCTTCAAAAGAAAGGCTTCAACGAACCTTCAAGGTGCTATTTATGCAACAGAGAGCCAGAAACACACGAACATCTATTAATCAATTGTGATTATACCAGGAATCTGTGGAGGGAAGTAGGGAGGCTATTTCGCAAACCTGGAAAGTATCCGAAAGAAACAAGAAAAATAATTTTCCTGTGACAGAAAGAAAAATTCCAATGCAAAGTGGTTCGGAGAGCCTGAGATCTCATGGCAGGCTTTGTTCTCTAGATGGTGTGGAAAGAACGAAACCGAAGAATTTTCCAGAACAAAGGTAAAAATTCGGAAAAAATATGGAAAAGGGTTGTTAATCTTACCAGAGAAACTATATTGGTCGAAAGATGGGATATGGAGGACTGGAAGGCGGATCAGGGGGGGAGCAAATCCTCAAAAATATAAACTTAAAATATGAAATGGTCCATAACAAACAGTCGGAGAGGATTAATGGAAGGTATCAGAGCCAGGACAAGTTCGTTTACCCCAAAGACAATTTCATAAAATTAAACTTCGACGGGGCGTCGAAAGGGAATCCAGGTAATGCTGGATTTGGAGGAATCTTCTGTGATAACCAGAAAAATACTAGGTGGATTTATGTAGAATGGGGTGGAGAGATGACAAATAACGAGGCTGAGCTGTGGGTAGTCCACCAAGGGCTGCAAATTGCGATCCGCAATGGCTACAGGAATCTGGAGATTGAGGGGGATTCCCAGATGGCGATCGAAATCTTGAAAAAGATGAATAATGGGAAGAACTGGGAACAGGTCACCAGCAGCTGGCGAACGGCTGGTATCGTCCAGGAAATAGCGGAATTGCTGAAAGGAGTGGAATACAAGATCTTCACTCATGTGAAAAGGAATGGGAATCGGGCAGCGGATTTTCTCGTGAACTGGGGTTGCAAAGGCCGAGATGGCAAGGTTGACAGGTAGTGGAGGACGGTACGACCCAACGGTGAATGGGAGGAGCTAGACCACATTATCAATAATGACCATGACCAGGCCTCGAAGGAAAATCATGAATAGGTTACACACGCGAATCGCAACATTCGTGCGACAGACTGGGGATATGGAGAAGCTAACTCAGGCATTTAATAATTGTCATAAATGGCCTGGGGGGGATATCATAGATCACCATGCGAGATTAAATCTGGAATGTGCGAAAACGGTGAGGAAAAATCTACCTTATAACACTCCAATCATAGTTAAGAATCGGCGGAGAGGAAGAAAGGACATGACAGTGGCCATAAATGGAAATCAAAACAACAAGACGGCTGATAGGAAATGCGAAGGCAGAAATAACAGATGGCAATGTAAGGATGAACGGATAGGTAGGAGGAGCGGGACAAGAAGTTCTATAAAAGCTTGCATGCAAGGGACTCGGCATCGGAAGAAAACATTTGATACCCACAGAGTGATAGGAAGCGCAGGAGTGAAGAGAAACTCCAGAGCGAAGCGTAACCAATCCCCGGCGAGCTATACTATGGAGACCAGGAAGAGAGCCGGGCTGGCTGAAGAAATGGAAGCGGAGCGCGGCAGAGAGAAAGACAGGAAAGGTAAAGAGGTGATGAAAGAAGAGCAAGTGGAAGAGATTTACGAGATTCTTGACGACTCTGAGGAGGATGAAGACAGGATGCAGAGCAGAACCATAGATGAATGGGAAGAACATTCTATCGGCGTAAATCAGCGGAGTCGGTGTGGAAGAAGGGTAACGCGCAGAGGGCGATAGTCGAGGAATAGGTAAACGGATAGCGAGCCGGAACCCAGTAATTGGAGAGGCAGTGGGGCGAACAGAGCTCGAGGAGTCAGGGGAGGAGGCCGTGAACAGAGCAGGGGTCAAGGTAGAAGGGCTAGACAGACAACGGAGCAGAAAATACAGCAAGCTGAGAGGGCTTACTCTCAGAACACCTGCCCCATAATTAGGAGGATTATTCAAAACATGGAAGAGGAAGCCATCCAAGCCCAGTCTGACTCTGAGATGGAAGACTGGGAATTTTTGATCCATGATCCTGGCAATACTAGAGGCAGAATGTCCCTGTTTAAACAGTCTTTACATATCTACTGGGTAATGAAAAGGCTATTGGCTAAGGCCTTGGAGCAGGCAGCTACTAAAATGGCAGAATTGGTGCAGGGAGTCCCAAATTTGAGGAGGGAGCTTCACATTATTCAGATTACCTTGGAGATGCAGGAGAAAAAGCTGGATGAGATCCAGCAGATGCTAAAAGAGGGATAGCAGCAGGGCAACAAGGAGATTTCTCAGAGCCCAAGGGCAGCAGCTGAGTAATTACCGTTTTTGTTTTCCTTTTTGATGAATTTGCATAATATAGATAGAGTAGACAAGTTTCAAAGTTTAGTGATAGATAGCAGTCATATGTATATCAGTAGAATCAGAACATGGAAAGACTGTCTAGTATATTTAGCATGGATAAACAAACTTTGGTACTTTTATTTTTGGTCGGCGGTTAAAAACTTTAGGTGGATGCCCCACTCAGTTTCCCCAAGTGGGCATGTGGCTGGCTTCACCAATTCTGATGTACAATTTTTGATTTGAAGAAATAGAAAGAAAAGAGTAACACCTTTCCTACAATATATATATATATTATATATATATATATATATATATATATATATATATATATATATATATATATTATATATTATATATATTAATATCATATTTATCATTAATTTAATATAATAAAAATATATTTTTAATATTAATATTAAATATAATTTTTTACATTGACATTATAAAAAAAATTATAATAAGATTTGGAATTTTAAAATGAGTAAAGTTTAATTTAGATTATTAAAAAAACATTATAGTGGCTTGATTGAGCATACTAGATTGATCGAGCCATAGCGCTCGATCAAGCTCATGTTAATCATGTAAATGGCTCGATCGAGGGTTTACAAAACCCTCATTCGAGCTATTTAAATTTTAAATATAGGTGCTTGATTGAGCCTCTTATGTCCTAAAATCAACAATTTCAGCACCCCTTCTGCAAAATTTTCTGCAACTCAATTTTTTACCCTCGTGGACTTAAGGATAAATTTGTCCTCAAGTGGCGGAGTTGATCACATTGGATTCGTGAAGGAATCTTCTATTCAATGTCATAAGAGTTTGACATTTTCAAATTCGTAAGAAATTTTTCATCTAATTTCTTTTAAACATAATTTTTGAATTTGTTTATGATCTGTTTTAAAGAGGTTGAATAAAAAGGCAATATCATAAAATATACATAATAAAAAAATTTCAAAAAATACCACTATCTTCGTTTATGATTCCTCTTCAAAAGGATACTTTTTCTTTTTCAATTTATTTAACTAGTTGAAAAAAACCTTACATGAACACGTGTCTACAAAATGCAATTGAAATATTACTTCGCCAACTTCGAAAAATAATAAAAAAATATATTATTTCATAAAAATATAAATTTTTAATGTGAAAAAACTTATCTCTTTCCTTGTAGATCATGTTCATATATATATTTATTTTAAATGATACATTTTAGATTAATTTATTCTATGTGAACACACACATACCTCTTAAGGCATGTGAAAATTTGCAAGGACAAGCATTTCGTTTAATGGAAAATTGACATATTTTATGACACTAAATATTTTTGAAAAAAATATCATTACAACAACAACAAAATTCTCTACAATTTATCTTTCTCCTTCTAATGAAAGTTCATAGTGCGTATATGAATTTTGAAGGCTTCAATTTGATAAAAGAGGAAAAGCTTAAGATTTCATTGCCACATTTGGCCCAAAAGTGTAACCCATATCCATGATTTCACCCGAACCTAGATCCAACATTTAGTGATTAATATCCAAATTCATGTGATATCACCGCCATCATACCATATATCAAATCACATGTTGTAGCTGAAATCATATTAAAGGTTCATTTATGTTACATGCTCGAACATTACATCATTATCTTGACTAAATTGTGTGACATCATTGTTCTAGCTCTATTTGCAACCATTAAGACTCACTGAGTAACTTCTAGATAAGAATCTCCATTTTCTCCACTGGTATATTACTTTTTCTAGAGTGATAATCCTTTACACAAACTATAAAGGTTTTATTTGTCTCTCCTTACACCACTAGGATGGTGTGACTAGTTTCATGCTACACGACTTGCAACATGCAACAACCCCTAAATACTTCTAGATTTGGTATTTTCCAAGTGAGTCAATGCTACTCATGTTTAATACTTTGCATCATGATATTGATAAGTTTTATTATACTCACAGTTTACAAAGATGTAGGGGTCTGGATACTTTCCTTATCCTCCATTAATATGTATAAACAATCCCAAGGAGGTGGGGAGAAAGAATAAATTGTAGACTTGTGTTACTAAATCCTACAAAAAATATTTTGTAGCAATCTTTAGATATTAAAGCTCGGATGTCATTATAAAAGTAGAGGAGGATTTAGAGTAGTGAATGACCCCATTTGGGAACGATCTATTAATTATTCATGTATGGAAAACCCTTGCTCTTTTTTATTTCTAAATGTGTCTTGCATTTGTTTCTCAACTTCTGTTACTATGTGGGTTCCTAAATTCCTTGTATCTCTCATATCTAGGTTAGATATAGGCACTTTTCTTAGCATTTAAGTATGGTCACACCCTCTCCTTGAGAGATAGAGTGATTGGTCATGTGTTGCAATAATAGAGATGTGCGATTTCTTCTATTTGGTCTCTTTTTGTTGAATTAGCAAGAATTGATTACCTCCGAGAAATGAATATTTCGGGATATTTTCCTCATTTCTCTTTAGATCTATTCATATAATGTATTTGGAACCCTTTTTATTATCTATTAGTTGTAATTTGGCCCCTGTATAAGCCTATTTTTTTAGGATTTAATGTGTCAAGTGAATTTGAAGTTTACCTACTTTAAGTATAGTTTTTATTTTTTAGATTACTTGAGCCTTTTATTTGGTTAACAATGAGGTAGGAAGAACACTTAAAAAATTTGGTTTGATGTAGTTATGGCCTATATGGCTATATATTTTGGTTTCATGCTTGATATTGGGATTTTTTAATTCCATTTATAGATTTTTTATGAAGCTTTTGGTGTTTGCTTCGAAGTATAGACAATGGAGTGTGATAGTTAATATCTCTACTAATATTATAATTTCCCTAAAGATTTATTTCTTTCCTAGTTTGAGTTTCATATTGTCTTTCTTTACTAGACTAAGGTATCATTTTATGTCATTGTATAGATAGAGTAAACACATTTAAATGCCTTTTATAAGATTTCATTAGTGTGATTTTTTTTATTTATTTTTTTCTGTTTTGCATCACATTAGGATTGATTTGGTATATGTGAGTAGTTATTGAGAATGTGTGAGGCTACTATTTTATTATACAAATTGGAAATAAAATACCTCTTCCTTCATGTATATAAATTTATTTTATAAGAAAAGTTGCATCCTTTGTGCTCATTCATTCATTTTATTTTGATTGGAAAGTTTTTCTAAACATCATGAAGTCTCATTCCATACCCCTTTTGAGAAATAAAAAACTTAAACAAACAAATGATTATCTAAAATTTACTGTAATTTTTTCTTTCTACCACACCAAAATTAGAATAGGATTTATGGAATTGGTATGTGTTAGACAATAAATTCTCTACAGGCATTCAAACTGAAAGTAGGAGTAACTAGTGAGAGCTAAATGCTTGCCAAGAAATCTCTTTCACAAGGGAAGGTTGAATGATATCCCCTCTCTAGATGTTTGAGTGTTTTTTGAACTACTACATGTTTTGGGATCTCTTGAGGGGCATAGTCCTCTATTAAAAATCACCTCTATGAGATTTTAGGATATGTTTCCTTTCACATACATTTCATGCCAACACATGAGTATTTCATTTGGTTTCCTAATTATGAATTGGTCTCCTTAGTGTCCATTCCTAGGAAATATCATAAGTGATTATAAGTGGGAAGTGCCTATGGAACCTCAGGAAAATGTTCAATCCTTGTACTAGTACACTAAGAAGGTGCCTCATATTCTTGAGGGTATTTAAAATACGGAGGGATATTATATCAAGGTTATCATAACTACCTCCCACACCTTCACTAGCAAGGTATTTGCGGCTTAAGCTTCCCTAATATTTGTTTTTGGAAGGTCCATTTATCCATTTGGATTACTTATTAATAAATATATTTGTTAGGGGTCTGATCTTTTCTTCTTGGTGTATAGTCGGCCATAGGTTGATTATTTAATAGTTAAAACAAACTTTAATATGGCTAAACAACCTCCTAATTGGTCTTATCAACGCTTTACTCATTTAGATGATTCCTCCTCCTACTTTAGAAATCCCCATATGATGTTCAGCATTAATGGGTCATCCAACTTGGGAGGATCAACCTCCACATATCTAGTTGTGATGGGATGAGCCGCAATGACTACTACATTGCCACCATTTAGTGATATGGGTAGTCCCATGTTTAATCCTATCACATATATTCATTCCATATAGCACATGCCACTAGTCACTTCATTTCCTTCCATGTGGATACCTAGTGTTAGTAAACTCATTCTGCCCCTATAAATTCCCTATACTAATTTTTATTTGGTAGGGGAAAGCCTTAATTTTATTGTTGAAAGTGGGTTCCCACTTGTTTATAGAATTTATATAGGGAGATCAACAATGTAAAATTTTGGCTTCCCATTAGGTTATAATTTCAATTATAGGCCTAGTACTACCTCTAATATTTTTACTAGCACTAAGGTAGTTGAAGATTCCCCCATATGACACATTTTGAATTCATTAAAACCTCCTTTCCTCTATCTTCGAAAACATTATTGGCTATAAATGGATTAATTAATGGTTATTGGCTCATTAGGTTGTATTGGATTATTTATTGGTTATTTTCTCATTCACAATTATGATTTTAATGTATATTTTGATCTGTTATTTCTATCTTTCTATAAACTAGGATTTCTAATCATTGTGTTATGGAATCAAAATGAGTGTGTGCCTTCAAAATGTAGAATAATTTTGAAATTCTCTTGTCTCTAGTCTTAACTATGGTTGAAGAGGAATGATGAGGATATATAGGGATCAAACAAATCAAGAAGCACATGGTATTTAGCACTAGAACCAACTCCTAGAATATCTCATATTGATTTTGGGGAAAATGTAATCATCCACTTATTTATCTAAATTTTGAGGAGAATGGTCACAACCATTATGTGAAGAATATAATTCTCTATTTTTTTATATATGCATCTTGTGAAACACATGGGCATAATATCCAACCCAATGGAAATATCCTCCAACTTAGGCTATAAACCAAGTTATAACCAAATTACTATCCATGAGACATGATTTGTTTCGTAATTGATGAAGCCTCTTCCTATTGATCATTGAGACAAGGAGACAACAACATCTTCTTGTTGAGCCTTTTAGGAAGTTTGGAATTGTTTTCTATGTTATGAAAGAATACTTAACGGAAATAGAGGAAATAATAGAGATATTAGAACAAGATACGTTGATATAGATTTGTAAAAATTACTTGGATTATTATCATTAATGAAAGACAAAGTTTGTGTCAGTTTGTGTTTGTTATATTTCATTTTATTAAATTTTTATGTATCTTTGCCATAAAGAGTCTAGGCCCACTCTACACCTACCATTGAAACTTTTTTGTATGTGTAAATATATTTATGTGTGTTATTTCCTTTGATCATTACTATTAATTTCCAAAATTGTTTTTTGTAGCTTAAATTTATGACTTGGTATTTTGATAAAGAGTATTCCATTATGAGCTCATATTATTTTATAAAATATTATAGTATATCATTAAACTGGGAATTTTTTTAATAACAAGGAACTTTATGTAGAGCATGTATATATATTGATTTCATCAATCCCAAATACTTGAGAAATTTAGCCCCAACTTGCAAGTATTTTCCAAAATTTTGATAAAATCACTAATGAGTTGATGTAGGGGAAAATGGCTATGGTGAATATGTTGAGCATATTGGATAAATAAAGAGGTTCATGTCCAAACTATACTCCTAAGCCTCAATTCAACAATGATAGGGCCCCTATAGTGGATCAAAACCCAAGCGGTGGAAAAAAATACATCTCAACATTTCATATCTTACACTCTTCCCCCTATACATATGATAAATCAAGAGGCATTTCATTGGAATGAGTGACGTAATGATTTCCATGCTTAAGAATAATTCCCTCAAAATTAGATTAAAGATCATAATAGCCTCGAGCATTTGAAATTGATAAATCACTCTCATCCCTTCACTACTTTTCTGGATAGAACTTCTTCTCCTCCTCAACAACAACATGAGGACTAACCAAAGAGCATCTTAAATAATGTGGTGATCATATTAATTCTATTGAAGCTAGAGATAAGTTTAAATTTATTCATTATAGTAGAAGAAGTAATAAGCTAGGAAGATCTAAGGTAAGTCGTAGTTCCACTTCCCAAAATAATGTGACTAAGGTACATTTTCCCTCTAGTAAGAAGATTCCCAAATCTACTCTCTCTAACACTCCCTTCACACATATTTTTGTCAAGGAAATTCTTTTATGAATTCCAACCAAAATACCTCTTCCCAAGGGGAATATTTCACATCTCCTTCCTTTTGAAATGTTGATTCCCATTTGATGGCCATATTGAATATTACTAGATTCTCTACTTGGGGGCTGCTGTTTGGCTTATGCCCCATTCAAATGTTGTAAAAAATTCTTGAAGAATCTTTTCCAAAGACATATATGTATCCCCCTTATACCCATTCTTGTGAAAGTATACCTTCTAGTAACCAAAAGTCTAAAAAGAATAAGAAAATTAAGATCAAGAAGAAGAAGCAAAGAAAAAAGGACAAATCACCAATCATTATAATTCACAAGTTAGGGAAGGCCAAGGCCTCACTAACAGTGCATCTCGAATGATACTTTGTTATAAACATAGAAAGGCCTTGTTTCCTTGCAGGTGAATTGGGATCGTTCATTATAGTAATATGATATTTGAAGAAGAAAGGCCCACCAACCATTGGAAGTAATGTTGCAGGCAATTCATTTGTGAGTATAATTAATATTGAAGAGAAGCCACTAGTTACTGCAAACCATACTAGGGGTGAGAATCTAACCATTACAAGTCATGTTGGGGACAAGAAATCAGCTAATGTAAGTCATGATTTGGGTTTTCATATTACTAATAAAACTAGAAAATCATGATGCAAGCATAAGTTCCCTTGTATAATTTTTTAGGGATATCACCTTACTCATTTGTTCCATTTATTATAGAGATAAAAAGAGTGTATTCCATGTTTAAACCATATTCTTGTCCTGAAACACCTTAGGTTTCTCAATAAATAGATCAAACATCCATTGATGAAGTAGTTGATTCGATGAAATATTTGGACAATCCATATCCAGTTTTAGGGAATGATGCATCTAAAAGCCATGTTTTCTTTACTTCTGGTTTAAGACCTTTAAAAAAATTTGGTAATCCACTGACCTCAAGAATTTTCCCTCCATATTTTATGATTGTTTCCTTTGATTTGAGTGGTCTTGGTGAGGTTTTCCTTCCTTCTTATACACACTTCCAAATAATTGTTTGAGTTTATTCCAAAAACATTTTCTGATGTATAATAAATGAAGGAGTCTCCACATGCATTTTATCCTCCTTAGCATGGAAAGCTATATGTTCTCCCAAGAATTTTTTAGCTACCAATAAGATACTAACCTTTCATAGAATACCTACTAAATCTTTGGTGAAACTTCCACAATTTCCTATCATGTTAAGTTGGAAGACTATATTTCTTGATATGATAGTGGTGAACCACCCTTTAGGCTTCAATATACTACTTGGATATGATTATATATGTGCTATGAATATTGTTATGCCTATGCTCTCTCAAATGATGCATTTTCATCACAATGGAAACATTTTCACTATTGATAAACTTTCATGAAATAATCATCATCCTAATTCAACTTTAGACTATGCTACCCCATTTCATTTTCTTATAATTTAGGTTCATTCAACACCACCATGGGTGAATTATGTGGGATCATATCCTAAGTGTTAAATTACTTATGAGAAGGGAATTTTACACTTATGGTTACCTTGTTGAGAAATGGTCTTAGTAGTTTATCAAGGACCTACTGAAACTCATAAAAAAATCCATTCTAATATGAAATATGATCCTTTTCCATCATCGATTTTGAGTCCATCGACTTCGCATGATCTCATGTATATTTATTTTTCTTCAAATGAGACCATCACAGAGGTCATGGATTTAGTTTATAACCCAAGAGGGAATATGTCTCTTGATTCATATTTTTTTCCCAATTTGGAAAGGGTGGAACTTGATATACAAAATATTTGTTTAGGATGGAAGCATTTTATACATCATCCACAAAAGTGCTACCCATGGAATAAATCAAGTATTGTATTTCATTTTGAAAACCTTCCATCAATTCTTCCAATCTAAACAATAAATAAGACAAGTTCCTCATACCTATTTCAATTTGTGATGGGAATAATCAAGGAGATATAATAGATCACAAGAGTATTCACTCATTTTGTCTTCATGTACTTCCTAATAATGGCTAGGTTCTAGTTTCTCACTAGAATCGTGAAGATTTAGGACTGTGGACATTTCATTCTATGTAGCAGGGCCATAACATGGTGTTCCATATGATATTGAAATGAACCATGAGTTCATACATACCTTAATAGAAATCCTTGGCTTCATCCTAACAATGGTATTTAAATTGCATAACCTATCAAAGTATGTCATGTTTTGTATATTACATACTTTAGTGTTTTTTGTGTGATGTGACTACTTTTTACATTTATGTGTGTGGTTTTTTTTATTTAATGCTTATCATGTTTTGTTCTTGATTTGCATATGTCAATAGGATCCCCTTAGCCCTTTCCATAGGCACAATGATGGTGAGACTAGAAGGTTACATATTTTAGTTCTCTATCTACATTGACATGTATCACATTCACATAAGAGTTAATAAAATAATTCATGTACATGAACAAATTCATTTTGAATCATGTCATTTGAAATCAAAAGTAAGAAATGGACCATATGTTTATAAAATACATTGTTAGTACATCATGTTTAAAATTATAAAAAAGTAAATTATAAGACTCAAAGAGTTAAAAATACAATCGTAGTTTTACCTAGTTCAAACAAGTCAAAATTGCATTAAATGTTATGTGTTATAATATTTGTTGGAAGTATTCATCAATAAAATGTATTCATTACTTATGACCCATGTTACATTATTACTTTTATGAGAATTATCTATGTGAATTAACCATGTGTCTAGTTTCTCTCAATGGTTTTTACAAGATAGGGTGGTGTTTTGATGGGAATGTCCAATGAAATTGAGGTGACTATTTTAGATTGGAATACATTATTGGTTTTTCCTGCTCATGTTTGATTATTAACCATCAATGTTCCATCTTTATGGGTTATGTTTGATCATGTCAAGCTGCAACATTAGCACTTATCATATTTCATATTCTAACTTATGCGGTAGTTCCTATGTTGCATGGGAGGCCTAGATTAGAAAATATATTTCCAATTAGTGTATATTATTCATTTACTTATAGGCCCAAGAACCCTACTTTAGACCTAACATGACCTAAAGTTATCCTGAGCTTTTTTCTCTCTTTGACTTTATATGGCCATATCCTTGGGAAATCTTATTATTTTCTATGTTGCTTTTTGATGCATATCATTTCTTATGTATTTGTTCCTATTGTTGTGATATCATTTTTTAATCCTTATTTTTCTTTCTACAACTCCTCCTTCACCCTCACACATGCCAAAAAGGTTTGGTATCTGAACATTATTATAGAAGAGAACCTTTTAGATTTAGCAACATAAGTTTGCAATTGATCCTTCTTCCCCTCTCCCTTAGGTTATTTCCTACATAGATTGATGTGGGAGGCTAAGTTAAGTCTATAAACCCTTGGAAATTAGTGAAATATAATTCTAAATAAAGTTCCCAAGCTCGAAATATAAGTTATCCATCTCTGGTAGTGTAACACCCTCCTCCCACATCTACCCAAGTAACCGACCAACCAAGGTAAACATGTGATGAGAAGTTACTATGATATGATTCGACTCATAAGCCATGTTAAGGAAGTGGAACCGATAGAAACAAACTATACAGACCTTCCAAAATAACAACAAGACTCTCAGAAACCATCTCAACCTCTCAAGTAACCAGCCCCTAAGTCCCACTAAGTTTTTAGACCAATTAACCCCTTGCTGCACCTATGATATGGGCATGCTAGCATCCAGAGGGCTCTAGATGCTACTACAACATGGCATTCCATAACACAGGGACTATTTTTCGCAATGTTGTGACAATGTCCTCGAGATTTGAGCCAATTTTTGAGGCCCAAAGCCCAAGTCGCAACCCATAATTCAATGATTCCTTCATAACATAAAAATAAAAATGGAATAATGATACAAATGAAATTACTTGAACAAGCCCTTGACTGAATCCCTCCTAGCCATGATAGGAATTTCATCAAACATACCACAAATATGTAATCTACAGGTGTAAACAATATATCTAAGAATATGGGTCTCGTACTCATCTGAGAATCGCTAAGAAACATTCATGCCTCAAAACATTAGCTTCCATTTCATCCATTAGGCGATAGATACATTGTTCATTCATTTACAAGTGAAAACATGATGAGAGCCATACATTGCTACTGTCATAATACATGATCATAACTAGCATAATAACAACATAAATACCAAGGAAACAACAACCATATAATCCACATATAAACCAATATAATACTCAAAAAATAACAAGGAGAAATAACCTCATATTAATGATGTAAAGGCCACCCAGCTGTGGACTTCCATGAACCACCCGACCATAGACATGGCTAAGCCAAAACTCTCTTCATTCACTCACCCACGTGCCATATTCCAAGCATGAATGTGGGATATCATAAAACACATAAATCCAAAACCTTCCAGAGCTTTGAGAGGCCAAACCACCTTAGCCCATCAAACAATGATTCCACCTCATGGTCGCACATCACAAAATTATCATTAGATTGGTCTCTACTCAAGCCTTCGAGGGCTTAAGAGCATTTGTTCCAACCATGGCTTCCAGGACTAGTAACTCAACCCATAACTCTCGCTCGGCTTCTAGAGTTTTTTTCCATCTAGGGCTTCCAGGACTAGTATCTCATGCCACCAAGGGCTTCTAGAGATTTTTTCCAACCAAGGCTTCAAAGAATAGTAACTCAACCCAAGATGTTACACGGCTTCCAGAGCACTTTTCCAACCAAAGCTTCTATGAACTAATAATTCAACCCAAGCTAAAGGAAACGTGAGAACCAACCAAAAAAATAAAAAAGTGAAACCAAAACACCATGTTATACAAGAAATTGAAAGGCTAGGCAAATGTACTGTCAATCTAGGCAATAGCCCATGCCAGTGACAGATCCTGACCAATAAACAAAATGCATATTCCATGCATTGAAAAAATAGTGAGGAAATCATACATGAAACTCGATACCTACAAGCAAAAGTTGTTGTAGTTGTTGATCCCAATAGCCTCTTGCACTTTCCTACTCTTACTTTTCCTTCTTACTCCAAAACTCCAATTATGCCACACCCTCCAAGAGTGCTCTAAGAAAAATCTAGGTGTCCAAGAGTTTGAGAGAGAGAATAGAGAGAGAGCTCCAAAACTGAACAGACAAAAGTATGTGTACTGATCCTAAGAAGACTTTTTATTGATGAGACCTCTATTTACTTCATTTTCCATTATTTTCCTTCATTTTCCTCCTTACATGGAACCTGTGACCTTTCACCTCCCTTTTCTCCTAATTTCCATTATTTTCATAAATAGATGTGCCAAAATTTCCAGTTTCCTTTTAAAAACCTTTTCCATTGCCTTTGCTAATTTCCTTAGCCACTAATCAACCACAAGTGATCCCCATCACTATGGTTTTTCCCAACATTCAGCTTGGAATAAGTTTCCCATCAACCACGTTTATTATTTTTCCTTTATTAATGTTTACATGGAATTTTCACCAGGGTTGTTACGGAAGCCTCTCCCTTGGGGAAACACCATCTTCGGTGTTCAAAAAAACCTACAACCACAAGATTTTTGTAACCAACACGTACTGCCCATGGAGATTTATAACTTAGCTTAATCAGTATTTACAATGATCATCCTGGTGTGAATCAAACCAACATGACAACATAACAAGTATAACATCATAATGACATGACACCCATACCACTTATTGGAGATATATAATATATCTCATGGTGGTATTTGCATCCATATACAAATGTACATATACCAAACATCACCAAAACATGTACCAAAACATACACCAAAGACATATACCAAAACATCCACTCAACTAACGAATAAGGAAGGATACATAACCCGCATCTGATCTGTGATCTCCCATTTACCTTCATCGGGCCCAAAGTGATTCCATTGCACCTTAACTTTCTCAATTGCTTGGTTCAAGAGCATGAGAATATTTCTCTGCAAAATGCAATGTGGTTCCGGCTGGAATTTGCCTTCTGTCCCCACCTGCAATACACACCAATCAAGCACATGATCAACATCTTTAACATACTTCTTCAGCAATCAAACATGGAAAACAACATGAAATTTCATTATCGGAAGCAATGCAAGTTGATAGGCTATTGGCCCAATCTTCTAAATAATATTGAAGGGTCCACAAAACCGGGGTTCCAACTTGGCACATGATCTAATACACAAGGAACTCTTCTTCAGTTTGATGCACAAGTACACCTATTCTCCAACCTGGAACTCCTTGAACAAACTATTTTGATTTTCATAGTTCTTCTACTTATCCTATGTTGTTTTCAAATTCTACTTGTTCACCTACATTTCCTGCTCCATGTTTGCCAACATGTCTTGTCCAATCAACACCATGTTAACTGGATCACTCCAACTGATGGGTATTACAACTTGACCCATACAATAACTCAAAGGAACTCATCCTCGATGACTTCTAGTACCCATTTTTATAAGAAAACTCCACTAGTGGAAGATAGTCTTCCCACTTCTGTTTTTGATGAATCACATACATCCCCAATGTGTCCTCCAATATCCTGTTGACCCTCTCTATCTGTCCATTTGTATATGGATGATAAGTTGTATTGAAGGCCAACTCTGTGCCCAAACTTGAAAATAATTCCTTCCAAAACTAGGATGTGAAGTTTGCATACCTATTTGACACAATCTTCTTTGAATCACCATGAAATCTGACAACATATATGATGAATACCTATTCTACATCACTAGTTGAGAATGTAGAATTCACTAGAATGAAGTACACTACTTTGGTAAACCTGTCCACCACTACCATGATGGAAACATGTTGTCTCATTGTCCTCAGAAAACCTATAATAAAGTCCATGTAAATAACCTCCCATTTCCACTCTGGAATTACAATCAGCTTTAGCAGTACACCTGGATGCTTACACTCTACCTTCACCTACTGACAATCCAAGCACCTGGCCACAAGCTATGCCACGTCTCTCTTCAAATTCGGCCAATAATAGAATTTATTCAGTATTGTTAGTGTCTTCTGATAACTTGGAGACATCAATATGGTTTCACATGAAACTCCCTCAAGATCATCTTCTTGAGCTCATTTCTATCTACCACGTATATCGTGTCTCTAAATGTAACCAATTAGTCTTTCATGAGACGACAGTCCACATCTTGTGCACCTGCTTCTATATTTGTACTTGTATCACTACCTGTACATGTACCTGTACCACTACCTATACCTATACTTTTAGTACCAATTGTACATGTACCTATGCTACCACATGTACATATACCAGTACTACCACCTGTACCTGTACCACTATCCAAACTCCACTATAATCTGTGCATAATCTCCATATACTTGACATCCTGTTGACCTGCCTGCAAGATCCTACCTGTAAGTTTGCCCATAGGAGCTCATAGCTTCTAAGTGATTAACCTGTATCCATATGCTAAGTGAACCTGCCACCCTATTCTCCTTACCTTTGGTATACCTGATCTCAAAATCAAACTCACTAATCGTGGGCAACCAACGAGCCTACATGTCATTCAGATTCAGTTGGTCAAATAAATACCACAAACTAATGTGATAACTCATCAATCCAAACCTCCTTCTAAGAAGATAGTGCCTCCACATCTTCAATGCATGTATGATCGTTGCGAAATCAAGATCATGTGTGGGGTATTTCTGCTCGTGCTCATTCAGTTTCCATGTATAATAGAATACCACCTGCCCATCCTACATAAGGAAGCCACTAAGTCCTCCCTTGCAAGCATCTATACATACTACAAACTCTTTGTCTGAGTCTGTAATCTTTAACATTGGTGCATGTGTCAACAACTGCTTGAGATGCTCAAAACTAGTCGCACACTCCTCTATCCATTCAAACTTCTTACCTTTTCTCTACAATGATATGATGGGATAAGAAATCTACGAGAAGTTCTTGATGAACCTATTATAATAGCCTGCCAACCCCATGAAATATCTCATCTCATCCACATTCCTGGGATCTTCCCACTCCACGATAACTCTTATATTCTCTGAGTCCATTATTATGCCATCCTTAGAAACCACATGTCCCAAGTAGTGTACCTCAGTCTGAAATAAACTACACTTGCTAAGCTTAGCATACAACTAATGCTCTCAAACAATCTCAACACTGTTACTAAATGGTCGACATGCTCTTCTTCATTTTTTGAATATTCCAATGTATCATCAATGAACACAATAACAAACTTGTCCAAGTACAGACCCAACACACTATTCATCAAGCACATAAAGGTAGCTAGAGAATTAGTTAAACTAAATATAACGATAACAAACTCATAATGCCCATACATGGTCCATAAATTTGTCTTGTTGGTATCCTCTTCCTCAATGCATACCTGATGATATCTAGATCTTAGATCAATCTTCGAGAACAATGTTGTTCCCTCCAATTGATTGAACAAGTCATCAATCCTCGGTAATAGATACATTTTCTTGATGCTCACTTTTTTCAATTGCCTGCATCAATGCATAATCTAAGAGTACCATCTTTCTCCTTCACAAAATATATTGGTGTGCCCCATGGTGATACACTTGGCCTAATGTATGCCATGTCAAGCATTTCCTTCAACTATAACTTTAACTCTACCAACTTAAGTGTACTCATCATGTAAGGCGCCTTTGATGTCAGAGCTTCCCCTCACACAAAATCAATAGAAAAGTCTACATACATATGAGGTGGTAACTCTAAAATATCCTCATAAAAACTATTGTAAAACTGAGTACCTTATCTAAACATCTGCATCCTCAACTTCCTTATCTTTGTCACTAGAAGTGTGCACTTTGAATAGCACACACTTTTTCTGTCGACTATGCTTGGTCTGTATAAATGTCACCATTCGAAGTGATGTGTCTTTCTTGTTACCCTGCAAGACTCTCGGTTCTCCATTGTCATCCAAGCACTCAATAGCTTTGTCATAACAATCCACCTTGTTTCTATTAAGGTACAACTAATCCATTCCCAACAATATATTGTATGATCCCAACAGTAATACATTCAAATGTGTTGCAGTAGGAATACCATTCAAATCAAATGCACAAACTCTTACCCAATGGTGAACTTTCTTCTTTGTACCTGTAGCCAGCTACACTAACCAATAATTAAGATGCACTTCTTTATTCAAACCACACTTATCCACCAAGTCAAGACTAACATACCTATAATTAGATCTAGGTTCAATAAAAATAGAAACAACTTGATCACAAAGCTTACCATCCATCTCAATAATAAAAGTTTGATGGTCTTCTTGCCTGCTATTGAGCATTGCATAGATCCTAGGAATGAATGAGTTATCCGACATCCCCAATAGTCTATGCCTCATGTGCACTATATATATTAGGCCTACCATGCTGATTTTGTGAACAATACCTACTGCGATGATCTTTTCCACAAGTCCAACACTCTATAGGCTTGCATCTGACATCCTTGTTCTACTCCTTAGATCGAAATCCTTGTCCTCGGTCAAATGCATTTAACTTATTCAATGACTTTGCATTCTCTTTACTACCTATACCCTGAGGTCTTGCTTGATTCTTGTCCCATTTTCTCTTGTTCTTTTCATTACCTTTCTAGTTTGACTCAATCTCAAATCTGCATTTCGATTGTTCATAGAAACGCTTTATCTTTAGGATGGCCTCCTCCAATGATCTAAGCTCATCGAACTCAATCCATTCTTTGAATGCAATCAGTAATCCACTAATGAATCTATGAATCTTGGCCTTCTCCTCCTAGAGATAAGGCACATACCTCAGTAGCTCTAAGAACATGCTAGTGTACTCCTCATCTGTCATCAATACCATCTTTAGCTCATAGAATTATTTTTCCCTGTCATCAAAGTATCTCTTTGATATGTATTTCTTCTTGAATAGCCTGTCAAAATCACTCCAAGTCACGTCCTTTTCATGAATACCTATAACATTCTTCACATATTCCCGCCAAATATCTGCTTTACATTTAAGACTAAATGTAGCTATTCTGGCTTTCATGTTCTTTGAATAATCATGTAACCTGAAGAATATACTCATACCAAGCAACCATGCTCTGCATCCTGTGATTTTTTCATATCTCAATCAAAATTAGGTGGATTTAAACTATCTTGGAAAATAACCCCTATCACTCCTCCTATAAGGATGCTAGTGATGATGATCATAGTTCTTGTTTGAACTAGAACTAAAATAGTACCTATATCCATCTCCTCTCCTATCTGGAGTATTCAACAATGTTCCATCTCTCACTATGTCATATGTATGCAATCTATGACCACCATGAGACCTACTACCATATGCCCCATTATTTCTTCCCTCCTGTTCCTAATTGGTCTGAAGTGGTTCTTGTCACTGCAATTATGAAAAACGTTGAAGTATCACTACATTTACCTCTGCTTGTTTGTCATGTGCTTGTATGATTATGTCATTGTCTACCTTATGACTTCTTATTTCTACCTTTAAGCTTATCAATGTGTCTTCCAAAGATGAAGAGTCCAAAACACCATGTTACTCATTTGATCCATAAAGAGAGTATCAGGAACTGTAGTCTACGACCTTACTAGTCATCTTCGATATATTTCCTACAAGGTATATCATGCCAGCTAAACCAAATCACAATAAACCAATGTATCTTAGTATAGTTCGGGGAGGATAGCTCATCTGAAAGATCAACCAATTACCGTAATGCATGCATAACATAATCATGACAACATATATACATATAGTACATAAGCATGTAACCGTATAACCATCATTGTAGCTAGAGCCCAGTCATCAATGGATGACCATATCACTACAGAAACCATGACCTCATGCATGACAAAAACCACCATACCACTGTACACTTGACCACATGTGAATACATGCATCAAAAATGCATAATCAACCATACACTCATGACGACACACCCCACAACAATACCATCAACTTCCATAGTGAAATCGTTACAACCATGACCCATACCATACAAATGAAACAAGCACATGGTCTTACAACACACAAAACACATATGCAACTGACATGAATTCATCACCAACACAAAACCCATCTAGTCAGAGGGGTGAACCATGCTCTGATACCACTTTGTAACACCCTCCTCCCACATCTATCCAAGTAACCAGCCAATTGGGGTAATAATGTGACAATAAATTACTATGATATGATTTGACCTCATAAGTCACATTGAGGAAGTGGAACTGATGGAAACACACCATACAGACCTTCCACAACAACAACAAGACTCTTAAAAACCATGCCAAACTCTCAAGTAACCAGCCCTTGAGTCCCACTAAGTTTTTAGACTAATTAACCCCTGAACTCTCCCATGATATGGGCATGCCAACATCCATAGGACTCTTGACACTCCCATGGCATGGCATGCCAGTATCTAGGGACCATTTTTCACAGTGTTGTGTGAGTGTCCCAAGGATTCGAGCCACTTTTTAAGGCTCGGGGCCAAGGTCACTGCCCATAATTCAATGATATCTTCAAAACATAAATATAACAATGGAATGATAATACAAATGCAATTAATTATTAGCCATGATAGGAATTTCGTTAAAAATATTACAAATATGTAATCTATAGGTCTAAAAAACATATATCTGAATAGGGTCTCGTACTCATCTGAGAATCACTAAGAAGCATTGATGCCTCAACACATTAGTTGTCATTTCATCCATTAGGACATAGATACATTGTTCCTTCATTTACAGGTGAAAAAATGATGAGAGCCATACATAGATGTTGTCATAATACATTATCATAATCAACATAATAACAACATAAATACCAAGGAAACAACAACCATATGAACCACATATAAACCAATATAATACTCATAAAATAAAAAGGATAAATATCCTCATATTAATGATGTAATGGCCGAACAGTTGTGGGACTTCCATGAACCACTTGACCGTAGACATGGTTGAACCAAAACTTTCTTCAGTAAATCACCCCCGTGCCATATTCTAAGCATGATAGGCCAAACCACTTCAACCCATCAAATAGTGATTCAACC
Source organism: Pinus taeda (assembly GCA_000404065.3). Classification (NCBI taxonomy): domain Eukaryota; kingdom Viridiplantae; phylum Streptophyta; class Pinopsida; order Pinales; family Pinaceae; genus Pinus; species Pinus taeda. Next base: position 144,290 of record APFE031510816.1, read on the forward strand.
TCATGGTCGAACATCAGAAAACCATCATTAGATTGGACATCACAAAACCATCATCAGATCGGTGTCTACCTAAGCCTTTGATGGCTCCATAGAGTTTGTTCCAACCAAGACTTCCAGGACTAGTAACTCAACCCACAGTTGTCATTGGACTTCTAGAACGTTTGTTCAATCAGAGCTTCCATGACTAGTAACTCATCCCACCAAGGGCTTCCAAAGTGTTTTTCCAGCCAAGGCTTCTAGGACTAGTAACTAGATCAAAGCTATTAGAGGGATTCCAGAGCATTTGTCTAGTGAAGGCTTCCAGGAACTAATAACTCAACCAAGCTAAAGGAAACATGAGAACCAACCAGCAAAAAAAAAAAATGAACCCACAACACTATGGCTATCCAAGAAATGACAAGGCTAGGAAAATCCACTGTCACTCCAGGCAATCCTCCATGCCAGTCACATATCATGACCAGTAAACCACATGCATATGCCATGCATGCCAAAACTAGTGAGGAAAAAATACATGCAACTCAGTACCTATAAAAAAGACCTATTGTAGCTATTGATCCCGATGTCCTCTTGTGATGTCCTTCTCTTCCTTTGCCTTTTTGCTCCAAAACTCCAAGTATGCCACCCTCGAGAGAGTAGAGAGAGAGCTTCAAAACCGAATTGGAAAAAGACTGTGTACCTATCCTCATAAGCCTTTTTATTGATGAATTCTCTATTTTTTTCATTTCCCATTATTTTCCTTCATTTTCCTCCTCACATGAAACCTGTGACCTTCCACTACCCTTTTCTCCTAATTACCATTATTTTCATAAATAAATGTGCCAAAAATGTCATTTTCCTTTCCAAAACCTTTTTCATTTCCTTTTCCAATTTCAATAGCCATTAATCAACCACAAGTGATCCCCATCACTACGCTTTTGCCCAACATTCAACTTAGAATAAGTTTCCCATAAACCATGGTTATTATTTTTCCTTTATTAACTTTTACATGGAATTTTCATTAAAATTATCACACATAGTTTTGATCTCTTCTAAAAATACCAGATGTAGAAGTACCTAAAGCCTATGGCATGCTACAAGTGGTGCAAAAAGAAACTACTCACAACCTTCTAGTGGTGTAAGAAGTGACCGATTACACCTTTTTTTTATTGTCTAAGGAGAAAAAATCCTTAAAAACTAAAAAATAAGAGAAAAAAATAATACCTTAACAAGATGTTTGAATTAGATCCTCAATGAGTCTCATGGGTGGCAAATAGAGCTATAAGACTCGTACATGTCATTTGTTTATGCGAAAATGATTATAAAAAATATACACATATCATAGTTGTGGTGAATGTGTGATGCCCCCATTTAATTCACAATTTCCTTGTACACGCATCATGGATGTGGAGAGTTATAATGCCCTCATTTGCTTGTTCCCAAATTCCGTCATGCACATATCCTCCTTTTAAGCTATTCCATCATTGTACTAGAAGCATGTGGAAAAGTTCTACTTTCTTGACATCCCATATTTCAAAAATCATTATTTGAATTAATATATCCCTTGAGTATAGTGTCAATGTACATATATGTCATAATTATTTGAATTAATCTAAACCTCGAGTACAATGTCAAATTTGAGTATATATATATATATAT
>APFE031510816.1:146419-159390 GCA_000404065.3 Pinus taeda
ATTAGTTTAATTATAAAAGGAATTAATTTATGAGTTAAACATATAAAAATTTTAAAAAATTGTAACAATATTCTTAACTATGGAGATTCAATTCATTTTATAATGGAAATTCATAAATTGTAAATATTTTTTGTTACAATAACATGTGTCAATACCATGGCTTTGTTGAAAATAATACTGAGAGGGGGGGTGAATCAGTATTATCAAATTCTTTTTCAATTTATACAACCATTTACAGATCTCACTAATGAAACTTGCGTATATCTTCCACACTTATAATTTAATTTATTCTCCAGATGTTGATCATTAATCTGTGTGTCAGAACCATATAACAATAAACAGGAACAAGAAAAATAGAGCAGATAGTCACACCAAAGAACACAAGATATAAGGTGGAAACCCAATGTGGGTGAAAACCACCTGCTACGATACGTCTCTATCTTCTTTCAATTATAAACTTCCTTTTACAATGATTCTGTATTGGTGCAGTCTTATACCAGCATGTAGGCTTCAACCTGCAGAAGGCTACAACCTTCTCTCGTTCTCCAGAGTCTCTTGGAAGGGAGCTACAACCCCCTTAACTCTTGTACTAGCTGAGGTACTAGTACGTAGGTGCTAACCTACTAAAGGCTTCAACCTTCTCTTTTATTCCAGGGACCATGTTTCATAAATTTTTAGACTCAATCCATGAATATCAATCAAACATCAAATAGATCTGCAATCAACTAACTTCCTTGTACAAATATTGAATCAATAATTCTTAGCACACAACAACCAAACACTAATTCAAAACCCTAAACGCTGCAGTAATAGACAAAAGCTGCTAAAACATATTTTCAGAAAAGTCCGTAACTTCACCAATAGAACCTTGCGGGTATCCGCACTTCCACTGTGTCGAGCCTACGCACCTCCGCACCTGCACTGTGTCTAAATTGTGCACCTCTACACTTGCATTGTGTTTGGACTGCGCACCTCCACACCTGCGCTGTGTCTACACTGCGCACCTCCGCACCTGTGCTGTGTCTACACTGTGCACCTCCACACCTTCACTATGTCTGCACTGCGCACCTCTGCACTTGCGATGTGTCTGGCCTGCAGACCTCCGAGTATAGACAATTTATCAGTCTTCAATTATACCCCAGACTATCAGATTTACAGATCTGATCATGCGCCAAAGAGGTCTCGACCCATCAGTAGATCCGTCTTGTAATACTCAGGTTTTTCCCTGATTCAGGTCCAGCTATAACTCACCAACCGATCACCAGTATTTTAGATCTTATGCTTCTTAAGATATTCAACACATTTGTACTCGGCCAAATGATCTCCTTTCCTTTTTATAGCCTAGGCCTTACTCAAACCATGGTCCAAAACCATAGAGATCCAATACTAGGGACCCAAAACCTGGGTTCAATACTTTAGATGCAAAACCACGAGCCAAAACCATAGGATCAAAATTTCGGACTAAATACCATGGACCAAACATAAGATTTCCCACGTGCGCGCATTTTTCTCTGCATGAAATTCCGCGTACATTAGGTCCACACTTTTTGTTCGGAACACTTGTGAACATGTCCGCTCCTTTTGATCAGCGCACCTACGAAAACTGCCAATGACCGCAGCTTTGTGAATCAAGAACCTCCAGATCTCTCATTTTCTACTATTTTGAGAGCCTAAACTTGTGATCTACTACTTGAGTGAGTTGCCATCAAGGACAACACTTATGTCATCGAGCCAAACCTATGCCAAACCTGTGTCATAATGCCAACAGGCTTATAAATACCACACCCCTAGTATGAAAAGTATTGATTCGTTAATTAATTAATTTTAGTTATATTAATTAAAAGGGCTTAACTAACTTGGATGTAAATAAATAAATTAAAAGAACATAACTAACTTGGATGTAAACCTTAACCTTGTCTATGAATACCATTGAATATTTTAGCATATTCCATGGAGGTCAAATCTCTACCCTCTAATTAATAATGGAGTAGCCCTTAAGTGCGCATTTTTGGAGTTTCCAGTGGATTTATGCCTAAAGTCGGGACAAAAAAATTGTGGCCAAATATTTATTTGTGTTATTTAAATTGATCTTTTTAACTGCATATTTGGATTCAACACCCTCAAATCCCCCTTTGTGAAGAGCTCACTTGTCAAACTTTTGATTTCAATGAATACTGGTGGGATTCTAGACAAATTAGATTTGATAATAAAGTGGAAAACTTTCCAAGAAGTCACACTTGAATACTACACGCTAATTTTGATTATTTATTTTAGATTTATTTTATTTTATGTTATTTTAAATTTGAAAAATTATTCCAATATGTGTTTATATAATAAAAGGCTTTCCAAAATATTAATTTAATTATTCATAATTATTAAGTGTGTAATTTTAAATGCAACTCTTTCGAGTTTCCTGGTTTATTTTTAGATCTACTTTGTCTAGAATCAAGTAGATGTTGAAAATAGGAACAAGAAATAATAAAAATAGAATCTAGAAATTCCAACTTTAATTTGTCCTCAAATTAAAATTGTGAATTAAAATTCGAATTTAGTCTCACCATCTCCTTGGAATTAATTAATTAATTCATTATAGATTAATTAGTTGGAGAAATTCAAATTAGAAGTCTTTCTGCAGTCATGCAACAGCTATCCCTTAAATTAAGGAGATTATCCCTTAATTAAGGAGATAAGATTGGGTTATATTTGAGTTGTAATTAGTTAGCTCAGTTTATTGAGTTAAGTCCAGTTCAATTAGTTCCAAACTGTTTGAGGATCTAATTGTGAGTTATCAGTCAATTGACGCATACATGCACTCAACCAGTGTACTCCAAATAATTGAAGATTCCCTTGTCAGTAACTCATGCATGTCTATTTTGAGAAAGACCGAATTGAGCTAAATTTCAAGGACAATGTACTATCAATTGCATGTTTTCTCCTATAAAGGAAACTCATGCATGCAGAAGGAATAAGGTTCCTTGAGGATTGCGCAGTTCTAACAGTGTGTTAGAGCAGTGTGTGAGAGCATTGTTCCACTGGGTGAAGGAGATCATCCCAGAGGAATTGCGCAAGGAAATAGCAGCTTGGAAGGCAGAGGAGAAGGCTTGTGAGAAGCTTTGATTGTGTGTGAGCATCCATGAGGATTTTGCTGAGAGCTGGCTAGCTTTGAGAGCTAAGGCTTTGTATAATTCCTATGTATTTCCACCTTGTATGATAATATAGATAGTGGGGTTTTTATCTGAGGCTTTCCCCTGAGTATTTTCTATGTTTCATGTGCACTCATTCTTCTTCTTCTAAATATATGTGTTCAACTCAATCTTGCTCAATATTTAAGCTTCTACAAATTGATAGTACAAGTAGATTATAGTATTTTGCTTTGGTATATTGCATTATCAGGTTAATCTATAGTCAAATTTTATACAGAGACCTCAGAGGTAGATTTGTAGAGAATTTGCAAAATTTCTACATGGTATCAGAGCTAGCTGATCCATAGAAAAATTTCTACATGGTATCGGAGCAAAGTTTATCGGATCTGTAAACAATATACAGAGAAGACAATTCGAAGTTTGAAGTTAGGCGTTGTAGGTGCAAATTGAATTCATATCATACTTAAATTGAGATGGGACATTATGTGACTAATTTCTCATCGAAGAAGTCCAAGAAGGGATCTTCGGAAGGATCGGAAGGTGAGGCATTAGCCTCTCAGTTCGAAGTGGACTTTACTCTCATCGCATGCATGGTGTCATCGATGATGGGTTGTGTTTGGTATCTTGATAGTGGAGCCTCATTCCACATGACCGGCGATAAAAGTTTATTCAGTGCCTTGGAGGAGAAAGCCCTCAAGATGCGCATAGAGATGGGTGACGATGAAAGGTATAGTGTTTCAGGAGTGGGCACAATTTCTTTTTAGAGGGAGCATGGAGCTACTATCACCTTGACAGATATGAAGTATGTGCTTAGATTGAATAAGAGTTTGGTATCGGTCCTGATGTTGGAGGAGAAATGCTACGATGTTGTCTTTAGTAAGGGAAAGGTTTTCCTTAGACACATCACCATGATACAGGTGAAACGGATTGGTTCACGAGTTAAGAACCTATATGCTCTTGAGGTTCAAGATGCATGCAAAGCCTTAAGAAGCAACGAAAATTTTAGAGACTTGGTGGTTGAGAGGGAGAATAAATTACCTCTCAGCATGCAGCCCTAGAAGAAGTCTAAGACAATTGTGGAGGAGCCACAATTGGAGAAGCAAAGAGGAGACCAAGTGAAGAGATCCACTCATGTAGATACCTCCATTAGGGGGGAATTTCAATCCAAGTTGGTAGATGGATCACATGCAGGCATACCTCCAAGTGTGAGGTCAGGTGATGTGAAGTGATAGTCCTAAGAAGGATGAAATTGGGCAGGGTCCATTGAAAGGTTTTATCTCATGGATCATACCTTGCTAAAGGAGCCTAAAGTACATAATAGCGAGAGGAATCAGTGGGATTGATGTAGTCAGAGATCAAAATGATAGAGGCTAGAGCAGTCAGATACTAAAAAGTGTAGAGAAGGATTGACAATAGTGCAGAAAGGTTGAGTCAGCAGAAGCGCGAAGTTTTCAGTTGACAGAGGCAATATTAATCAGAGACTTTGATGACAAATGCATCATACTAATTGAGGTTGGATGTTTTTTTTTGTTTCTGAAGTTGCTAGAGCAACAACACTAGAGAGAAGTGTTGCATGCAGAACATTCCAAAGGTTTAGGATTGGGATCGAGTTGAATTCCATTCTTATTAAGAGGGAGCGTTGAAAATAGCAACAAGAAATGATAAAAATAGAATCCAAAAATTCCAATTTTAATGTCCTTGAATTAAAATTTGAATTTAGTATCACCAACTACTTGGAATTATTTAATTCATTCATTATGGATTAATTAGTTGGAGAAATTCAAGTTAGAAGTCTTTGTGCAGTCATGCAACATTTATCCCTTAAATTAAGGAGATAAGATTGAGTTATATTTGAGTTGTAATTAGTTAGCTCAATTTACTGAGTTAAGTCCAATTAAATTAGTTCTAAACTATATGAGGAACTAATTGTGAGTTATCAGTCAGTTGATGCATGCATGCACTCAACCAGTGTACTCTAGATAACTGAAGATTCCCTCATCAGCAACTCATGCATGTCTATTCTGAGAAAGACCCAGTTGAGCTAAATGTCAAGGACAGTGTACTATCAGTTTCATGTTTTCTCTTATAAAGGAAACTCATGCATGCAAAAGGAATAAGGTTCCTTGACGATTATGCAGTTCTGACAGTGTGTTTGAGTAGTGTGTGAAAGCAGTGTTCCACTGGGTGAAGGTGATCATCGCAGAGGAATTGCACAAGGAAATAGGAGCTTGGAGGGCAGAGGAGAAAGCTTATGAGAAGATTTGATTGCCTGTGAGCATCCAGGATCATCGTGGTATTTTCACTATAACCTTTTTCTGCGACATTTCAGAAGCTAAAAAAAACCCATTTGAGTCGAAATCGTTCTGAACTTTGAATCTGAATTGCAGAGATTTTCTCGCTATATTTTTGGAGATATGATATGAGGAAGTTAGGGTTTTTGGAGACTCCCGAATTACATTCCAAACAAGTGAACCAGGGAAATCGTCATAACTTTTGTGCTGAGCATCAGATTGAAATTTCGTAAGACATTTCAAAAAGAGGATGGCTTGTAGTTACATATATATATATATATATTGTTTCAAGTACTAAGGTTGAAATAATGTCATGTGGAACTTCATACAAGATCGCTCTACTGAACTAGTCTATAATCAGGTCACCGTGGAAGATTTGGCATAACTCTTCTTTGTAGAATCAAATCTTGATTAGACTTACGGGGCTAGAAATATTACTCAAAGGGTTACCGCGTGAAGAAATTTCAGACCTTGGAGATCCAAAATTATAGAGATACATCAAATTCTATATTGAGCTCCTACAAAGTGAAAAAATGTGTTTAGTTTTTTTTTTTTGCATACGCTTGGTTTGATAAATTAGTTTGAAGATTTATACCTTGAAGAATGAAAATGGAAACACCTATTAAGGAACCTGAAAGATCTAGCATGACTCTTGAAGAAGAAGAAGAAATGCAACATGATATATCAAAATTGCGAGACAAAGTGCAACAAATTTCACTCGCACAAAAAGTAATAGAAGCTAAAATGGACGGCATGGAAGATAAGCTAAGATGGATGGTGTGGAAGCTAAGATGGATGATTTAAAGAAAGGCATCGAATATTTGAAGACAAATTTGACAAAGTTTCTACAAAAAATTCTTACTAATGGTGAAAGAGTAATAAGGAAATTCATGATGAGAACAAAATAAATGTTAATCATGATTTCATAGACTCTAACGTTGGATCAAAGAACCACCATGTTCCAAATATTGATATGAGGAAGTTTGATGGCAAGGATCCCGAAACATGGATACTACAAATGGAGCATTTTTTCGATCTCCATAATGTGAAAAACACACAAAAGGTAAGCATTGCAACTTTATATTTGGAACCAGATCAGCTTGTATGGTATCGATGGCTTTGCTCTCGTAGACAAGTTGTCATTTGGGCCATTTTTACAGATGAAATGATAGCACATTACGAGGATACAAAAAGCAAGACTTTTTTTAGCCATTTGATAAATCTCAAACAAAAGGGTTCAATGATGGAGCACATTAAGGACTTTCAAAAATTGAATATAGGGATAAAAGATATTCCAGAGGAGCATAGGATTAATGTGTTCATAGGGACTTTAAAAGAGAACATCTGACATGAGCTTTGCCTTTGGGAACCAAATTCATTGGAGAAGGCATTCAGGTTGGCAAGAAAAATGGAAAGCAATATTATGGCAACAAGTAAGCCTACCACTCACAATCATAAAGATGGAAGTGTTGCTACCCCTAGCCATCCACAACCTACAAGGTTGAGACAACAACAATTGGAAGAAAAAAGAGCTAAAGGACTTTGTTACAGTTGTGATAACAAATACAATAGAGGTCATAATTGTGCCGAGAAGAAATTATTTTACATATATTGTGAAGAGGAGGAAGAAAAGGAACAAGAAATGACAAAAGAAGAGGATATACACCAGGAACAAACCTATAAAAAGAAGAAATGAATCCGACCATATCTTGTAATGCATTGGCTGGAATTACACTCCTCAAACTATCAAGATATAAGGGCATATCAAGAAGAGAAAGGTAATAGTGTTGATTGATTCGGGAAGTACCCATAATTTTATTCATTGTAAGATAGCCAAGGAATTGAATTGCTTCTTATATCCAACACCAGAGTGTCAAGTGATGGTTGCAAGTGGAGGAACTATAAATTACTTATAGGAAAGTGCCATAATATAAAGCTATCCATGGGAGAATTGTGTATTGATATCCCAATGCTTTCCATTCCAATGGTGGTGCTGATGTTGTACTAGGATTCCAATGGCTACAATCCTTGGGTACAATAACTTTTAATTTTCAAGAACTTTTCATGAAATTCTCTTCAGAAGGAAAGGAAGATGAATTAAGGGGTATCGTAGGAAAACCTGGAAAGAGAATCAACTCTAACAGAATGAAAAAGCTTCTAAAGAAAGAACAGCGAGGCATAATTTCACGATTGTGTTCACTAAAGGTTCCCACATCGAAATCATCCATTTCTCCAGATCACCAAAAGCTCTTGGACAATCATTCCAAGGTATTTGAGATTGCCAAAGGCCTCCCATATCTTCGTGATCATTATCATGCTATTAATTTGATTCCAAGAAGTGTTCCTCTAAACATCAGGCCTTACAGATATCCCTCTGTCTAAAAGAGTGAAATTAAATGTATGTTTGCAAAAATGCTAGAGGCTAGTATAATTCAATCTAATCAAAGTTCTTTCTCTGCTCCAGTAGTATTGGTTCACAAGAAGAATGGATCATGGCACATGTACCCAGATTATAGGGAGCTCAACAAGTTCACTATTAAAGATAAATTTCCCATTCCTGTCATTGATGAATTATTAGATGAATTGCATGGATCAATTTACTTCACCAAGTTGGATCTTCGTTTAGGATATCATCAAATCATAATGAAGACTCAAGGCATTCCAAAAATAGCATTTAGAACTCATGAGGGTCATTATGAATTTTCGGTCATGCCTTTTGGCCTTACTCATGCACCTTCTACATTTCAAGGTTTGATGAATTCCATTTTCAAACCCTTGCTTAGAAAATTTGTGTTAGTATTTTTTGATGATATACTAATATACAACAAGTCTTGGAAGGATCATGTCGAACATGTTCACATGGTGCTCAAATTAACCGAGGAGAAACAATTATATGCAAAAATCTATAAATGTTTATTTGGAGTACAAGAGATGGAATATCTGGGTCATATTGTATCTCATGAAGGTGTTAAGGTAGACCCTAGAAAAATTAAAACCATTAAGGAATGTAAAAGCCCTACATCCATAAAGCATCTACAAGGATTTCTAGGGTTGACAGGGTATTATCGCAAGTTTGTTAAGAATTATGGGAGAATAGCAGCACCTCTAACAACATTATTGAAGAAAAATGCATTTTCATGGACTCCAGAAGCAACAAAATCCTTTGAACATCTTAAAGAGGCAATGTGCCAAGCACCAATCTTAGCTACACCGAACTTCACAAAAACATTTATTGTGGAATGTGATTCCTCGGGAAATGGATTTGGTGTTGTTTTAATGCAAGAAAAAAGACCCATTTCTTTCTAAAGTTGTCCAATCAAAGGAAGGTATTTACAAAAAGCTATTTATGAGAAGGAAATGTTGGCAATACTACATGCACTTAAGAAATGGCGACCCTACCTAATGGGAAGACACTTCAAGGTAAAAATAGAGCATGATAGTCTTAAATACTTTTTAAAACAAAGATTATCTTCAGAAGAGCAACAAAAATGGGTCACAAAGATGTTGGGTTATGACTTTCAAGTCATCTACAAAAGAGGGAAGAAGACAATAGGAGGGAAGAGAGATAGAAGCGAGCGAGAGGGAGAGAAGGAGAGGAGAGAGAGGGGGGCGACAAGAGGAGGGAGGGATAGATATATAGATTGAAGAAAGAGAGTGTATGTTTTGGGGGTGATATAGAAAGACAAAGGGAGATAGAGATATAGATGGAAGGTGGTGAGACGAAATAAGAGAGAGATGGAGAGAGGGAGGGAGTGACAAAGAGATTGATAGATATTGAGTGAGAGAGTGTGTGTGTGTTTGGGGGGGTGAGATAGAGGGACAAAGAAGGAGAGATGGAGAAAGATATAGATATAGATGTACGAGGGAGAGAGAGAGAATGTTTCTTGAATTAGATGCATTGATTTCAATGTAGATGATGATTTCTTATCCTATTTGATTGCCTGCACTAAATGCATTGATTTTAGTGTAGATGTTGATTTCTAATGATATTTGATTGATTACACTAAATGCATTGATTTCAATGTAGATGATGATTTCTATTCCTATTTGATTGATTGCATTAGATGCACTGATTTCAAGGTAGATGTTGATTTATAATAATATTTGATTGTGTGCACTAGATTCATTGGTTTCAATGTAGATGATTTTTAATCCTATTTGATTGTTTTCTCTAAATGCATTGATTTCAGTGTAGATGTTGTTTTCTAATCCTATTTTCTTACATGCACTAGATGCATTGATTTGACTGTAGATGTTGATTCTAATATTATTTTATTGCTTGCATTAGATGCATTGATTGCAGTGTAAATATTATTTTCTAATCTTATTTGATTGCTTGCATTAGATGCATTGATTTTAGTGTCGATGTTGATTTCTGATTTGATGTAATTGGATGTATGATGGTACATTAATTTTAAAGTGATTGGATTAACAGTGTGCATTGATTTCAGCGTAAGCACAATGAAGACTATTTGTAATTGAGTACATTCTTATTATTCACATTTTCTATCATTCAACACTATTACATTGTCACTTTTCATTCAAAAATTTTATTTCGTCATTTTTCATCATTAAAGTTATTAACAATATTTATCATCTCTACAAACTAACGTCACTAAGAAAATTAAAAATTAAAAGGACCTAATTAATCTGAGACATGTTTAGCATATATTTAAAATGATTATATTAATATTAGATGTATTTATGCATTATTGATAAAATTAATCATATCTTTGATAGATTTTCCTTGGCCTGAATAAAGCAACCTAGATCCATCTTAACTCCGAATCTAAGTGCACAAAGGGATCAAATCTCTCGAGGTGCAAACATTTCCTCAAGTTTTGCACTCAAAAAAGAAGTTTGCATCTCGAGCGCCGAGAGGGATCAAATCTCTTCAGGTGCAAACCTTTCCTCAAGTTTTGCACTCTAAAAAGTTGTTTGCACCTCAAGAGATTTAATCCCTCTTGTTGCTTGATAGATCCACAGCGCTTGATAGATCTAGAGTTTAAATGGATCTAGGCTAGTGGTACTTGTTATGAATCGATGTATGTTAGCCTTTACTAACCCTTTAATTTATGTAGTTATTTTAGTTTTAGTAATAGTTAAGGTAGAAGGTTGAGATTTATTTCAAAGATAATTAAGTAAATTTTACTTTTCAATTTAATTAAATAATTTGTTATAAAATTAAATTAAAATATATAAAAAATATATTGCACTACAAATGAGTTATAGTTTTTTTTTCACATGATATTGGTAAGGTCATAATATTATGTAACAAAGTAAACTAGGTAAAGAATTTCCATGGTAATCAAAATAATATATATATATATAACTAATAATTTAATTAATTTTTATAGTTTAAAATCTATAATGAAATAACTATATTGATATTTATGATATATATTTTAGAGAAGTTTACAAATTATTTAATTTATTAAATCTTTTTATCACTGCATTGGTTTTTGAGTGTGTGACAGATTTCTATTGAAATCTGGCAAAAACGTTGTAGCTAAATCTTAATTTGTGTGGTTTAAACTGATTTTTTCACTGCATATATAAATTCAGCGTCCTCAAAAATTCCAAGACTATAAAAAATTCACTCGTCAAACTTGACAAATTCTAGACCAATTAAATCTTAAAATAAACCAGAAATTTTTCCAAAAATCAAGCTTAAAACTACATTCCAGGTGTATCACACTCCGGTGTATTAGTCATTGGCCTCAATTTCTTTTAATAAAATATGTGCACTACTTACTTTTACGTGGCATGCATTTCCGCAGCATAGTCAGCCAAACAATATTGGGTGTGTTATTACTTCGAAAGATAAACGCCATATTAAAATCGTGCTTAATGAAAGTGGGGATTCCAAGGGCGACTGTGACCGACAAAATTTCCGCATCCAAGATAAGATGACGCTGTGGTCGTGGCGGGACGAGACCCTCCGACTTTCTGGATGAATCGAAGCGTCCACCTCTGACGGTTTGTACAAATTGCTGTCGTGTAACAATGCCTCCGATAAGGTTGAAATATGCATAAGAGTGCAATATCTGTATTCATCCTCATCCACGCCTAATCCGAGAGTTGAACGAATCTTCATTAACCCTTGTAATTGTCCAATTTTCTTGAATATTCAGTTATATAATGCATTAAAAAAGGAGTTGTTTATAATGTGATTTTTTGGAAATTTTGGTGACGGAATCCGGCGGAGGAAATTGAGGTTAAATCTTGATTTGTTGCAGTTAAAATGGTTTTTTAAATGCATATTTGGATTCAGCAACCTGAAAAACCCCTGGACGCTTTGATTGTGCAGAAACTAGCTATCAAACTTGTGATTCCAATAAATTGCTACCTGATTTTAACCTTAAAAACTCAAAAAAAACTTCAAAAATCTGATTATAGACAACTGCTAAAAAAAATCCAATCAGACCCTTGAACCTTAAGTTTTTAAGTTTACAACGGAAGTCAGATTTGCCCACCTCTAGTAAAGTTCGTAGTAATTCTTCAACAAATGTGTCGCAAAAATAATGATTGTCATAAGGACGGGCCAAGCGCCCATGTGGAAACGTTCGAATAACATCACTGTCAACGATATCACGGTCTGTGAGTGGCGGTTGATTGCAGACACGGCAGCTCAATTTTTTGAATGGAATATTCGGATGATTTTCGAGGGGGTCTCGGAACTGAGTCTAACGAAAAGATAGATAATATGTCAACACAAAAAAATAAAAAAATCAATAAACTATTTAAATAATAATTTTCATATAAAAGGTACTTTAGGGTTTTGTCAACGCAAAAAAAAATCAATAAATTATTTAAATAATATTTTTCATATATAAAAGGTGCTTTAGGGTTTAGAATAAGAGTACGATATTTTTCTCTCTCTAGACTATTTGGTAATAGATTTTTATTTGGAGTGTGTAGATTTTTGAAGGTTTAAAATGAATTTTGGGATGTATAAATGGATTTAGAATTTAGTTTTAGAATTGAGGCTTATGTGATCCATCATATTTATAAGAAGAGCTTCGGCGTAAATCACATAAAAAAGATTTTTGTCGACGCGTTTCGAACCAACTAGTGTGGTTCATCGTCAGGACAAGTTGAAGACACATATATGGCTAAGCATGTTAAATAGATTGAGCAGAGACTCCAACAGCTACATAACGGCTAATTTGGACTCTAGGGTCTAGGTCAAAATTATAATAATAAATTAATATTATTTTTATTTTTATAATATTAAGATTTAATAATATATTATTATATTTCTATAAATAGTAGTTAGGGGCAATGGCATCAAAAATATAAATAATTCTAAAGGTTTATCATAGAAATAAAAAATGATTTATTTTATAATATAATATCTTAGTCAAAATTAATCATAATAATCGGTTGAAATAATATTATTAGGATACCAATAAATATATAATTTTAATGGTGAGTTTAGAGCTGTGAATTATTCATTTATTAATTCATTTACTAAATATATATATAAATTTAAGGTGAACGAAGAGATTACTAATCCTTTATGGTTAATTTAAAA
>APFE031510816.1:164565-203099 GCA_000404065.3 Pinus taeda
TTTTAAAATAACCACAAGGATTAGTAATCTCTTCGTTTACCTTAAATTTATATATATTTAGTAAATGAATTAATAAATGAATAATTTACAGCTCTAAACTTACCATTAAAATTATATATTTATTGGTATCCTAATAATATTATTTCAACCGATTATTATGATTAATTTTGACTAAGAAAGTATATTATTAAATAAATCATTTTTATTTATATGATAACCTTTAGAATTATTATATTTTTGATGCTATTGCACCTAACTTTACTTATTTATAGAAATAGAATAATATATTATTAAATCTTAATATTATAAAATAAAAAAATATTAATTTTTATTATATTTTGACCTAGACCCTAGAGTCAAATTAGCCGTTTGTAAGCTGTGGAGTCTCTGCCCAATCTATTTAACAGTGCTTAGCAATTGTCTCAACCTCTCGTTGATGATGACCACACTAGTTGGTTCATGTGATTTACGCCGAAGCTCTTCTTATAAATTTAGTTTTATTTTTTTTTTAATTAGATTATTAAGATTATGTAAATTTAAAAATATTTAATTTATTATTTTTAATGTTTATTATGTTGATAGACTTTTGCAATTTAGTTTAATTATAGAGTGGTAATTAATGTAATTTATATAAATATATAAATGAGGTTAGATAGATGTGCTTATTTTTAAATAAGGTTTACAAATTTTTTATTTAATTATCAATAGTTATTAGGTGGATGGTAAGGAATGTTTTAGAATTTTTTTAATAATAGTCACAAATTATGGTTCAAAATTATGTCAAACAGTTTTTTTTTTTACCTTTGTAATTAAATCTATTAATTAAAAAAAAATGTTAAAAGGAGTTACGGTTTTTTAAGCATATAGTATTGAGGAGCCATGGTTTTGGGGATGATATAGTAACAATGCATATTTATAAATTAAGGATTCCCATGGTAAAGTAAGGATAAATCTCAATAATTAAGAATCTTGTTACATATTAATGTAATCAAAACTTGAGATTAAAAGAAATAAAGTTTTTCATGTGTCATCGGTCAAGAGTAAATATATGATCAAAACATAGAAACATTACAGCCTGACCCAAGGCTGTAATTTTACATGGAAATATTGTTATACAGTTAAATCTCAACTTTTGATTTGTTAATTTATCTCTTTTCGTTCTTTTAATTAAATTGATTAATTAAAAAAATATTATATGCACAAGTGTCATATGAAATGAGTTATGTTTAGCATAATTACTCTTCTCACAAAAACCTCTTATTTGAAAAATCTTGTGACATGTTTTGTTTTAAAAATATATATGTTCCTTTGATATTTTAATTCATTTTAGAATTACTCATAATTATAATTATAATTTAAAATATAGTATAATTTAGTTAATTTCTATGATTTTTTTAATTTTAGCAATGTGAAATGTATCATGAAGTAAGTGTTTGATACTTATCATGTCATTAGTCAATTTAATTAAAAGGCAAAAGAAACATAACTATTTTAAGATAAATCTTGATCTTTGATTTGTGATTACTATTAAGAATATTTTAAAATACTTAGTGGAGACTAAATCCTACCATCCACTTAATAAATAATTAAATTTAAAATTTAAAATTCCTATTCTAAATTAAACACGTCTATCTACATAAATTAAATGTTATTATAAAACATTTTATTTCTTTAAAAATACTTTATAAGTATAAAAAAAAATTGATAGAAATTTGATTTTTGAATTAAAATTATCTTTTGATCTTGTGACAAAATTTAAAAGCCCATTCATATTAATTAAGAAAAGTTTATTTTTTCATGGACTATCAACAAGTTTATAACTCTTCCTCCCACCCCCTTAAAGGATCTGAGGTTGTGGGAGGCATTACTTGTTTTCTTTAAATCGATCCCCAAGATTCCTTATTAAGACGGGGCTAGCAAAAACATTGTTTTTGAACAAAACCATAACTCATTTCAGATTACACATGTTATGTTTATAGGCATGTCTATTTTAGAATTTTAATTTAATTATCAATAAATATTAGATGTAAGCAAGTTAGAAATTTAACCTCCACAAACCAAAGGCTACAACCACATCACATTAGTGAAAATATCCTAGAAACCACTACAACATTGATGTCCACAAAAAGGAGGTGTTGGGAATTCCATCGAAAACCCATCCTAAAGAACTATTAGAAGGATGTGAAAATGAAAAGTTTCATAACCACATATTCGACCAATTAGGTGGAAAGAAGTTTAGACATTGATGAGATTATTTTTTGCAGATCGATGTACAAGTGGGTGAATTTTAGTAGCCTTTAGCAATAGGAAGAGAAGAACACGATCAAGCTCTTTCATATAAAGATACAGGGTAACAAGGAAAAAAGTGATGCTATATTCGACTTAGGTTCATAGGTGAATCTCACAATAGTGGGTTTGGTTCAAAATTTGGACTAGAGGTTCATTACCATCCTATCCATATCCATGAGTGAGTTTCATGAAGAGTTTGGGATCACTTGTAATGTACTTAATATCTAAGTGGAAATTTTTGTTCATCACATAATACATATTGCAAACCCAAAGATAATCTGATAATGTATGTGCATTTGTTACAGATATTATGATAAGCCTTAACTATCGTTTCTTTAACAAGCATATGTTAAGAAATAATAACAATGGGTTTGTGCTTAAACTATGCTCATGAGCATCAACTACAGTAATACAACTAATGTAGACCAACTCTGAGCCTAGTGAACATAGTATAGGCAATACAAGGTCAGTCATAGAGATAATTTTAACTATCACGAAACTGCACCAACATAGTACTTTTCTAGAACATGTCTTTCTAATTAATACTATTATCTCAAATAAGGAGCTTATAGTTTGCTTCATTTTTCTATTCTAAATCGCCTTAGAGAATCAAGGAACTTATTATCAAAGCATGTGCAATGCATAAATAAGGGTGTTCCGACATGAATCTCAATTCCCAAATAAGGTTCTTCATACATCGGTCAATCTCGACTTCCCCTTGTCTTATTCTAGCTTGCACCTTGAGACTCCTCCTCCTTGCACAAATTTAAACTATACAACTCATTGTAGTTGTTGCATATAATAGCATTTAGATTTGATAAGAAAATTTTGATACCCTATTGTAATTTTTTCTACAAATGTGATGGCAAGTGTGCCTTGAATGTTGACAATTTCATGTTTAATGTAGTATAAGCTAAATGAAAATTTACACTCTTATACAAAAGATCAAGAAATATGTCCCCAATAGCCATCACCATAGAGCAATACATGTTCATCAATTCCACAGTTGTTAGAAAATCTCTCTCAGTGTTGGATTTGTGTCCTTAATAGACTTCTTTTACTTCTCTTAAAGTCATGAAATCCACCACTGTTACATATAGGAGCATTTAGACACTCAGAAATACAACGAACACTTATTAGATTAAACATTTTTTAATAGTTCAATGAGTATGAAATCAAATCAACATAAAATACTTTAAAACATCCACATAAAACCGTCATCAATATGGAAGTAGGATTTGTTAAAAATCTAGGTTCATTATAGTACAATCTTAAGATTCTTTGTTTTGGAAAGAAGAGTACCTAAGGAGAAAATAACATAGAACAAGATATTCTCAAGAGAAAAAATCTTCGTGCATTTTAACTTCAACATAGGCCTCATGATTTTTAAGGCTAATGGAAGCAATATTGCAGTAAGATTTTATTGTAGCATGGTCCTTACCTTTTGTTGATATTTTATGTCTTTCAACAGTCGTCAAAGAAGTATTAATTAGTGATATATGTTATTTCCTGATGATGTTTCCTTTGCAACATCTAGTGCAATTTTTAGTTTATTTTCATTTAGTGCTATAATATTTTATTGTCTTTGGCCTCCTTAGATCTATTATTATATTGATCAGTAATCTGTGAAGGACTTGGTACCCAGTAAAGAATTGGGAATGTCTATGTATCACTGAAAAACTTACACATGAAGCGAAATATTTGTGAATGAATTAAGATTTCACTTATAATTTCTTTATTAGTTCAATGACATCCAATTCAAGAGATTCTTGCAATGAAATATGATTTTTTTGGATTATTTTGACCTCTAAATAATTAAGAGTAACTGGAGTATTGTTGTAATGGGTTTTTTATGTTTTTCAACTGATAATGTTTTTCACTTTTCCTTAGCGAAGAGGTCTGTTTCAATATAACATGTTACTTTTTAGTTTTTTTTAAAATGTTATTGTTTTCCATTTCATCGTGTATTCAAAGCTTATACAATTGCAATGAGTTTTTTCTATTTGGCTCACACCAACTTGGTAAAGCCATATATAAAGTCTTGTTAATGTTAGAAATAGAGATCCAGAGTAGAGATTAATTACATAACGCAAATCACAAAATGACTCTTACTGATCACATAAGGAAATTACATATATAAGACTTAGATCACTGACTTCGACAAATTATGACTCAGACATGACATGACTCCAGCTCATAACTTAGGAATCAAGAACTTCTAGATTGACTACATGGGTACATCAATATAATAAGTGGGTTGTACTAATAACAATAAGGGGTTACTCTAGTAGTATAGGGGCCTAACAAATGCTTACATGGAAAAAATTCAAAGTACATATTACACCAATAAATAAATATTTTTTTCATCAATTCTTTTGGATTAATCATATCATGAGTTTTTGGTTGACGTTTCGAACCTTTGTCCTAATGATGAACCATATTAGATGGTTTGAAACGTCAACCAAACACTCATGCTATGATTAATCCGAAAGAATTTATCAAAATCAGTATGGATCACAAAAGTCTAAAATCAAGAAATAAATCTTTGTCATATTTGTCTGATATGGTCATCACTAACACTCATATCCACTCTTAAATCTCAAGAATTTATCTCTTTTCTTCACACACTTTCGAGCTTCCCACTTGATCCATATAATACATAATTTCTCCAAACCATTGTTGACGTGCTTTTCATAATCGACACTTCTCAACCTCCCGGGGTGCAACAGTTCAGTGTTGATACTAAAACATCCTATGGAAGTGCCACCATCTATTAAATCCATGCCCCTTCGTAGCCTTCACCAGTTATCTAAGATAGCATTTTGGGTACAAAATGTCTTCAGCAAAAAATTCTACAACTCGACCTTATAAAATAACCTACACTGACACTCTTGGAGCATGATGGCTCACACCAACTTGATCTAATTAAGAACTACATGTAACTAATGCTCCCGGAGATGACAGGTCACATTAATCTATGCAATAATTGGTCTGTTCTTTTCAATTCTACATATTTAATCATCTCACAACTTTAGATGCGTGAGACATGAGCCTTCATAGATCCACTAAAAAAATCACATATCACTCCATCTTGATTATATGAACAACAAACACTCATAAACATAATATATATAAATCATCATAGCAACCACTCTAACTACGTGATTAATTAACATACTAAGAACCATGCTCATAGGCCCAACCATATTATTATTACATTAAAGTGTTAATGCCAATAATATGCTTTTTAGGATTGTTCCCATCTCCTTTAATGCACGGATGACCCACAGTTAAGTTTAGGTTTTGGAATTTAATTTCGCGGTGTGTAGCATTTTTGTTGAAGAGTCGTAGTGCACAGTGAAGATTCAGATGTTGAAGAGTTGTATAATGCGGTAAACATTTGTAGCTCAGATGCATAACATGGCTCCAATAATCCGCCCTCTTGTCATTTTGAATTTAACTCCCACACTAACGCCTCCTCAATGGACGAGATTTCCTCCAAATTAAGGCCACTATTGCTTCCTGTTGATCTTTTAGTCATGCATATTGATGGGTATTTTGATCCTTCTCATGATTTTTCTCTCCAAATAGTTAATACATCAACTACTCTACTACTCAGTTGGTCCTGCTCACCTGTATACTTGATGGATTTCTTTTTGGGGCTGTTTGTTAAAGAGGCAGCCATCCAACCAAGAGAGAGCCTTCCTGAACTCGCACACGCTCCATAACACACTTCAAAAGCAAACTCTATGTGAACAAGCATAAGCGCACGTTCCGGTGCATGCGAAAGAAGGTCAAATGCACTGGCTACATAAAAGCGGTTGCTTTCAATGAATAGATTAGCATCAACAATATAACATCATCAACATCTGATCCATTTTTAGAAAAAAACCTCTCCATCGAATGGCAACGCAATCTTGCTTATCACTTTTTCCTTGATTTGTACACCAGTTATTATCTTTCAGTACCCAATCTGCAAAATGATTAGCAATCTTTCAACCAAAAACCAGGGAAAATTTTAAGGATGGAATATTATCTTGATGTTTAAAAACATTGGCGAATCTCAGTAGTCCCTAATATTGAAAGTATAAAATGTTTATTGATATATTTGTAAAATAATTCAAATTTATATTTATTTTACATATACTCTCTATATATTATTGGCAATTTTTAAGGTGAAATAATTCTATATTGTAAACTTTGCTCAAATCATTTTTATAAAAGATGGAAATTGGCAAATCTTTTTTTTTGAAAAATCATGGAAAATTAGCCCACTTGCGAATATTAGCCCCTAAAATGTTCCATGCCAGAAACCTTGATCTAAAATAATGACATGAAGGCACACGATCCACTTAAACCATAGAATTTGAACAACGTCCTCACCTGTTTCAAGAGAAATGGCTTCGATCTACACTACTTGCTTTGGCAGTCAATAATCACAACAATTATTCTACACACAACTTGTATAAGAGGAAGGATACAAATCAAAGTTTATCACACAACAATATTTCAAGTATGCAACTATCTACATTCACATGTTTTACACTAACATATGTACATAGTATTTGATTTTGTTGAAATAGCATGATCACAACTCCTCTATTAAGAGAGTGAGGGTTGAACCAGCTCTGATACCATGTTAGAAATTAATATTGAGAGGAGAGATTGTTCACACAACACAAATCACACACAGATTTTTATTTGATCACATAAATAAATTACATATATAAGTCTTAGGTCACTGACATTGACAAATTATGACTCAGACATGACATGACTCCAACTCATAACTTAGGAATAAACAACTTTTAGATTCACTCCATGTAACTCATAATGAAAACTATACATGACATAGAAGAATTACTTCCAAAAATTAAAAGCATATTATTTTATTGTATTTAACTTAAATATATGTATTCCCTATCTTGGAGAAGTTTTGATGGAAATATAACTTTCACAACCAAAAATTGGTTTTAAGCCACTATTGGTATTGTTTTTCTCCACAAAATATTGGAGACATACCAAAAACATCATATAAGTGAGGTGTGAACTTGCATGTGTGAGAGAACCCAGTTAAAAAAAGATTATAGGAAATCCATAATTGAATATTAATTCCAAAACAAACATATCCACAATCTTCCATGTGTTTTTAACCACATATGCTCAATGCTCAATTCAAATTACTTCAATTATAGAAAGAACGAGAAGACCAACATACTGAAAGGATATATCTATTTCTGGTGGTTGAAAAAGAGTAGTTGAAAAAATATTTTTAAAGATATATGTAAGAGTAGTTGTAGAGTATATGTAAGATATATAAAAATTATTTGAAAAGATATTTAATACGGTAGCTGAAAAAGAGTTTTCAAATGGGGGGTGGACACTCATAAATTTGGGTATATCATAAAATTAAGGGCATTAGAAATGAAAAAGCATCATCAAATTTTCATTTGATTGGCAGAGGAGATTTTAAATTTTAGGCTTAATCGGCCACCCACATCCAACGAGCAAGTATTAGGGGTTGTCTACTGATTCCACAAATTCGCCTTGATGACAAATTTCTTACCAGGATTCGGTAAAAAAAAATTCAAAAAAATAGAATGTTAGAGTCTTTGAATCATTTTTTTGATGATTGAAATGGATTCAACACCATCAAGTTCCCTAGGGTACCCAAAATCTTAAAGTCCGAGAGTCGTAACTCAAATTTTCAAAACTTTCTACCAACTTTTGTCATAATCTTATCGGAATTTCCATCATTATCCCAAATAATTTTTGGATATTTAAACTACACTTTGGCAACAATTATGTTCATAGTGTCCAATATATTGACGGTGTAGACCTGTACCGGTTGAATGTGGAAGCTTGTTGTAAGAAATATACAGTCGATAATGTGGACAATGGAATGGCATTTAGTGTCACACGATCAATGATATTGTGATGCAAGAGGATTTGGAAGACATCAAAAACCTTCCATTCAAGAGTTTGGCAGTGAAACAAGATACCCTCTTTTGACGTTAAGCTTGCAGGCAATAGCTTTATCTAAACATTATTTGAACTATTAATCAGCAATATTAATGCTATTATGATGCAACAGGATCAGGGGACTCATACAACCTAGAGCTATGCGCTCATAGAACACCTATGCTCAGGCTTTAAATTTGGTGTCTGTTACCCATTCTTCCATTTTTATCTATAAAATATGATTTATTCTAAATTAAACATGTGATTGTTACTAGAGAATAATTTAAAAAATGTCAAAATTACGGGCACATAAAATACAACTAGAAGTTTTAAATTATATATATATATATATAATATATATATATATATATACTATATATAGTAATAAGTATATATATATATATATATATATATATATATATATAAGTCAAGTGAAAAATATATATGTCAGCTCATTAGGTTTTAGTGGCGCGATGCATTCATCTCATTTATCATGCAAGGTAGTTGTGTAAGCTTCACATTCATGACAATGACAATGGATTCGACAGAAATTTATTATTAGTAAAAGGTGTCGTACGATTAAATGGATATGGAGACTCTAGTTACTCTATAACAATTCAATCCAGGCTATAAAATTTGTTCATCATCCCCTTTTGGTTGCCATTTTCCTTTGAATTTGTAATAGAGAAGAAACACCCCCTACACTACCTGTCATGGTGGGGAATCAGGATCCATTTTATAGTTTTTCCTATGCCTTGTTTCTAAAGGCCAATTTCACCAACAATGCGGCAACAAGTTGTTACTATATCATCCGGCCATATATATTAGCGATATTTACCTCTGATTAATTTCATCGACAATGTAGAACTAAGCAGAAGATCATCTAGATTCATTCAACACGGATCTCCTATAATATATTTAATACAGGGGACATCCCACACATTTTATGTAACACCCCTCCATTGTATGTAAAACTCTACTAACCTAAGCTAAGAAAATCTAGGTATCACGTGTAACAATGAAAGTAATTACTTGATTATTAAAAATAAAATAATTTAATCACTTGGAAAAGTGAGACACCAAGAGATGAGATTTTTGCCAAAACCCATTGGTGAATGGGAAGGGATTATTCTTTCATGATAAGACTTTTAGATTCAATTCTATATAAGTTTAATGGATTGGAGATAAATATCCATTAAGCTAATTAGCTGGAAAAATATGTGAAGTTAAGAAAAACATAAATGACTGGTGGGAGAGAAAGGTGAGTTTTTCTAGGAAAAGCCTAGGCAAATGGATTAAAAAAAAAGTGGG
Organism: Pinus taeda; assembly: GCA_000404065.3. NCBI lineage: Eukaryota > Viridiplantae > Streptophyta > Pinopsida > Pinales > Pinaceae > Pinus > Pinus taeda. The sequence continues at coordinate 174,127 of APFE031510816.1, forward strand.
ACGCCGCTAATGGAAACCATTTCATGAAAGAGGGTATTAAATACCCATTAAAGAGATCAATAGGGGGAGTTGATCCATGGCAAGAACTCTCGGCTCGGGGGTGAATTGGAGGAAGAAAGTTCTAGGTTGGGTGGCAGTGCTCAACTTTTGAAGTGACATTCTATCAATTTCTTTGGTTTGATTCCATTGCATGGGATATACTGTATGTTATTTCTTACCCTTTATATTGTCTAACTCTCTCAGCATATGGGTATAGTTGCATGTGTTATCTTTGTGTAGGAGGATGATTGAATAATTATGCATAATCGGGTGAATTTCATCTGTTGAGGCTCATTTAGCTAATTATTCATATTGCATAAGTAATACTTTCAACTATTCCAGTAGGACTATGATCATGATTTTGGCCATGCTAGTTACAATATATTCATGATAACATTCCATTAATGCTTGTGTTGAACCCTCATAGAAATGAAGTCTGGATGCTCAAATCTTATTTATTGAATGCCATGATTTATTTTGTTCTCGAAGTTGTTAAATATGCTGAAGGGTTGATCTGGAATGTAAGTCTATTAATTGAATCTAAAATTCCACATCATGGATCCAGTAGATCATAAAATAAAATTGTAGTATTGTGCCCAGGGGGTATGTGACAAATGGTATCGGAGCTCAAAGTTCAAACATTTCAGCCTATGGGCCAATCCATCTCTATAATATATGAAGAAGTTGAGGGTACTAGACTAGTTACTACACAAATAAGAGGTTCCAATGAGAATTCATAAAGGTTGAAATGAGATCTTAAAATGATTTATTGGAGGAGGATGAAATCAAAGATGATTTTGAACTAGAGTTGTTATTCCATTCGAATTAAATATATATTTATGTTGTAAATACTTCTTATATTTAATGGTTGTGAGTAAATGAACTTTGTTCAATAGTAAGATAGGAGGAAGTAATATAAGATAAGATAAAAGATGAAGAAAGGTAAGTGGAGATAAGTAATAGTACAAAAAAAGTAAATGCAAGTAGCGAATGAAAAGTATTAAATAGTTAAAGTATGTAGAGAGTAATAAGTCTATGTGTGGCATTAGATTTGAATTATGATCTTAACCCCAAGCCACACATTTCACCAAACCTTTGGCAAAAATTTCATTGCCTGTTGGCAACATATGTGTTAATCTCTAACTACTAGAATTTCTCTAATTTTGGTCTTTGACCACCCATGGATTTTGACCATTTAAAGTCAAAAGGTTTGTTGAACAAAGAATATCTCTCCTGCAAACATAAATTATATCATACATAGGAAGGAAATGTTAATGAGGTTTCTGTTTATAGTCTTGTAAAATATAAGGGAACCAATACCATGTCAGACGTAGTTTTTAATGGAGCTAAAAATAGACTACGAATACAAACATGGCAGGGAGGACTTGGATATACCAAATGAATAATTTTCTAAAATATGAGCATGAATAATGTTGCAAATCCTATTATTATCAACCAATATTACTACTCTCGTGCATTGCCATGCAACGTTAAGTTTAAACCATGCTCAAATTATGTAAGTAAAATTCGCCTCTCATTTCCTTGAAACAAGGGAAAATTCGATAACAAGATTTTGTTTTAGAACGTTGAGTCTTCTCCTTGTTATGTTGAATATAGATTTCGACTGTTAGTATTAGCAAAAACAATAAAACTTGTTCATAATGACACTGCCCATAGGTGTTCACATGCAATCCATGTGTCACAGAAAATTTAAATGTTGGTGGTTGGAAAATTAAAATAGTGGGCATGGTTATGAACACAAAACTAGGTGCCAAACAAATCTCAATCTCTATGATAGAGCTCAAGAAGCTCACCTTTTGGTGTTGCCTAAGCTATCAACCATTGTTGGGTACAAACTATAGACACACAGGAAAATTTCTTTGACAACGATTTTGAGATCATTGATGACGGTATTTGTAAGTTCCCGATTTCAAAAATTGTTGCACCATTGCAAGCCTGCAATCCCAACACTCCTCCCCCTCCTCTTGCTCCTTCATTGTCCATGGGATTCAATCTCGCTCTTTCCTCAGTTAACTCCTCAATTTTTTCCATGGGATAAAATCATCTCCACCAGTTTTCTTGCAAGTAATCGTGCGATAAGTGATTGTGTGAGTATACGCCAAAACTATAATAGTTTAAATGAATGACTTTGAGAGATGACGTTGGGTTTTGGTGGCTTTAGGAAGTGCATGGATGATTCGTAGTTTAAGACTAAACCAACACCTTTCTGATTCGATTAACTCTTGTTTCCCTTTCAATATGTTTTTGATTTTCTCTTTCCTTATCCATGGTTCTGGAGGTGTTTGATTAACTTTTGTTTCCCTTTCAATGCATTTTTTATTTTTATTTTTTTCCTTGCTTTATCCATGGGTTGGGAGGCATTCGATTGCGGATAAAAGTGGGTAGTGTAGATAACGGTTATCTCGATCTTCACATTGACAGTGTAATAGTAACCCTATCTCTCTTATGAATGGTATGAAAAAATCATTCTGAAGCCCTCCTATATCTAGTCGATATAAGGTTATTAATCTCCAATGTCATCTTTTAACTCTTCTGCAGAAACGCACGGTGACCCTTTTGCCAACAGAAACAATGAATACGGAAGGGGCGCGTCTTCACATGCAAGCAAGTGGCTCCTGTCATGGATCGTATGGCTCATTGAGTCACCCCATTACCCAAGGGAGATCAGGAGCAAACTGAATCATGGAAGTTATCTTGGCAGGTGATAATATTAACATGAAGAACCCCGATTCTAACAAGGTTGCTCAATTTATAGTTTTTGTCTTAGAAGAAGAAGATAAGTGCCATTTCTTGGATGGGATCAGAGTGACAGGTTGTTGCGAGTGCTTGAAGCCTGCTAAGGTCCAAAGGCTGAACATATGCAACTCATAAAGGACCTTTTTGCGCCATGAAGTCACAACTAAAAATAGAGTACGAATACAAACATGGAAGGGAGGTTCTAGATATACCAAAGGAATAATTTTCCAAAATATGAGCATGACTAATGTCACAAATCCTATTATTATCAACTAATATTACTGTTCCCATGTATTTCCATGTGACGATAAGTTTAAACCATGCTCAAATTATGTCAGTACAATTCTCCTCTCATTTCCTTGAAACAAGGGAAAATTCGATAACAAGTTTTTGTTTCAGAGCATTGAGTCTTCTCATTGTTATTTTGAATATAGACTTTGGCTGTTAGTATTAGAAACAATAATAAAACTCGTGCATAGTGACACTTCCCATAGGTGTTCGCATGCAATCCACGTGTTACAGAAGATGGGAATGCTAGTGGTTGAGAAATTAAAATAGTGGGCACAATTCTGAACGCAAACCTAATTGCCACACAAATCTCGATCTTTGTGATAGAGCTCAAGAAGTTCGTCTTTTACTATTTCCTTGAGTTGTCAACCATTGTTGGGTACAGACTATAAACACACAGGAAAATTTCTTCAACAATGATTTTGACATCATTGATGGTTATATCTGTAAGTTCTCAATTTCAAAAATCATTGCCCCACTGCAAGCCTACAATCCCAACACTCCTCCCATTCCTTTTTCTCTTTCATTTTCCTTGGGATTCAATCCCACTCTTTCCTCAGTTAACTCCTCAATTTTGTCCCTGGGATAAAAGCATCTACACCAGTTTTATTGTAAGTAATTGTGGGATAAGAAATTGTGTGTGTATACATAAAAACTATAATAGTTTAAATGAATGACTTTGAGCGATGATGTTGGGTTTTGGTGGCTTTAGGAAGTGCATGGATGATTCGTAATTTAAAACTCAAGAAACACCTTTCTGATTCTATTAAATCTTGTTTCCCTTTCAATACATTTTTATTTTTTCTTTCCTTATCCATGGTTCTGGAGGCGTTTGATTAACTTTTGTTTGCCTTTCAATGCATTTTTTATTTTTATTTTTTCCTTGCCTTATCCATGGGTTGGGAGGCATTCGATTGTGGATAAAAGTGGGCAGTGTGGATAACTGTTATCCCAATCTTCACATTGACAGTGTAATCTTAACCCTATCTCTCTTATGCATGGTACAGAAAAATTGTTTTGAAGCCCTCCTATATCTAGTCGATATGAGGTTATTGATGTTGGGTGTCATCTTCGATCTCTTCCGCAGAATAGCACAGTCGCCCTGTTGCCAACAACAACAATGAATACGAGAGAGACACGTCTTCACATGCAAGCAAGTGGCTCATGTCATGGATCATATGGCTCATTAAGTCGCCTCATTGCCCAAGCAAGATCAAGAGCAGACTGAATCATGGAATCTATCTTGGCAGGCAGCAATATTAACATGAAGAACCCTTATTCTAACAAAATCACTCAATTTATGGTTTTTGTCTCAGAAGAAGAAGTTATGTGCCATTGCTTGGACGGGATCAGAGTGACAGGTTGTTGCAGGTGCTTGAAGCCTTCTAAGGTCCAAAGGCTGAACATATGCAGTTCATAAAGGGCCTCTTAGCACCATATGAAGTCGTAGCTAAAAGTAGAGTACAAATACAAACATGGAGCTCAAAATAGAGTATGAATACAAACATGGCAAGGAGGTTTTGGATATACCAAAGGAATAATTTTCCAAAATATGAGCATGACTAATGTCGCAAATCCTATTATTACCAACCAATATTACTACTCCCATGCATTTCCATGCGACGATAAGTTTAAACCATTCTCAAATTATGTAAGTACAATTTGATTCTCATTTCCTTGAAACAAGGGAAAATTCGATAACAAGTTCTTGTTTCAGTGCGTTGAGTCTTCTTGTTGTTATGTTGAATATCGACTTCAATTGCTAGTATTAACAACTATAGGAATTTATAGCGTAAGTTCCTCAGATAGAACACCAAAGAACACTGCTCACAAACAGATCACAGATCAATACACCAGTATTCTTGACGTGGTTAGAATCCTCAAAGAGGGAAATAGTCTATGGCCTGAGCCAATGCGGCCACTTCAGGCAATTTATTAATAAAAGAAATAAAATTTACTTAAGCTTCTCTCATGAACAATCACCCTACAAATGACCCTCCATGCTCTTTAAATAAATATCATGGACCAATCGGGTGTTAAGCCATGGATCAAGTGTTGGTAATACCGAGGAGAGAATGAACCATCAAATCACATCATGTCTAGAACATATCACCACTGCTAGATTATAAGTTACAAATTTACATAGTAAAGAAACACAATTTACCTAACTCTACACTAGACCAAGTTATACTTAACTATTTCATATGTGTTGGAATATCCTAACATCCCCCCTTAAGAACAACTTGGGATAAGATTGAAGGATGTACAAATATGACATAGTAGGAGAAGGAAGGAGGCATTAGAGCCTATCCCCCCTTAGTGACAACTTCCTGAACTGCAACCATAAATCAAAGTTTAGTAAACTTCACCTCTGTGAGAGGCTTTGTAAAGATGTTTGCAACTTGATCATCTATTAAAAAATATTGCACTTCAAGAACATGGTCATGAATGAGCTTTTTGATGAGGTGCATGCGTAGTTCAATGTGTTTTTTGCACTGATGTTGAACTGGATATTTGCATAGTTGAATGGAACTTTGATTATCACTCCAAAGTGTATTCGGATGCTGCTATTGAAAGCCAGACTCTAATAGGATCTGACAAAGCCACAGGGCTTCCTTACTAGCTTCTATAGCACCACGCTACTCTGCTTCTGCTAAAGAAAGAGAAATGGCACTTTGCTTCTTGCAAGCCCGTGTAATAGGTCCAAAACCAAGAGTGAAGACATAACCTGCAGTAGACTTCCAATCATCAAGGTCACCAACCCAATTGGAATCAATGAAACCAACCAATAGAGGAGATGCTTCTTCACTGTAATGAATCTCAAACTAAACAGTACCTCGAACACAATGAAGTATTCCTTTAGCTGCCTTCCAATGATTTTCATGTGGGTATCAAGTTCTACAATATGGAATCTAATCTTTGAAGAAATAGACATCCCTATCAACCCATGTTCTTGATCTTGCCTATTTTCCCATTTGGCTGCCTTATCTTCATCTTTAGGTTTAGCTTCTTGGCCTAGGGCTATTCTATAAAGACTTTTACTTCTAATTAAATCCATAATTTAGGACCACCATTGGAAGTAGTTGGTGTTGTCAAGAATACTGGTGTATTGATCCGTGATCTGTTTGTGAGTAGTGTCCTTTGGTGTTCTATCTGAGGAACTTACCCTGTAAATTCCTACATAAGTGAAAATCACTTTTACAATGGTACTTTATGAGCTACTCACTAAATTGTAACTTAAATAAAAATAAAGAGACTTTAAAAGTTTAAGTGACTCACTTTATAATGGGTGAGAACACTTTTATATAAAGTAACTTTAAAACATAAGTTATATGTGCTTTTTGAAAAAGTAACTGAACAAAAAGAAAGACTTGAACTCAAGACCTCTATTCTCATAAAGTAACTTTGGACCAAGTGAGCTAGTTTAAAAGGTTAGTAATTTTTGGAAAAAAAGGAGGATTGTTTCTTTTCTTTTTTTTTAGTCACTGAAGATTTGGGGTGCATGCTTACCTGAAAATTCTCTTTTTGCATACAAAACAAAAAACTACACAACCCAACATAGACATACAAAAAAACCAAACCTCATGGCTTGAAGTTAGCTTTCTCTAGAAACTAAATATTTTCCTCAATGTCTCTGATTTTCCAAGGTCACAATAAGGTGCAGCAAAAAATATCATACGCATAAGAAAAATCCTTCCTTTATGTTTCTGATTTGCCCAGATCACACAGAGTCACAGGGCAAAGAGCATACATAGATATGGACGGTATAGATCTGGTAATAAAAAAAAACGGAGAGCTAAATAAATTGAAATAAACAAAGAGATGAATAACTGAAAATGCAAATAAAGATTGTATACCTCCAGATCTTAAAAATGATGTAGCTAGGGCTACCAAAAACCTTTTTACGTGAAACATAAGGGATTTCTCACTCGAACAGATGCTCCTAACACAATAAAGTAGTCCTCTTGGCTTGAAAATAGTCAGAAACAATAGATCTAGGAAATAATAGTCGTATGCACTTGTACTGGCTTCAGATTTAGATCACCAACAGATGTGGCCTTCAACTTGGCTCTAATACCATATGGGAATCTACAAGGTAAGTTCCTTAGATAGAACACCAAAGGACATCGCTCACAAGTAGATCACAGATACACCAACATTATTGATGTGGTTAAGACCCTCAAAGAAGGAAACAGTCCACCGCCTAAGCCATTGCGGCCACTTCAGGAAATTTATTAATAAAAGAAATAAAATTTACATAAGCTTCTCTCATGAATAGTCACCCTACAAATGACCCTCCATTCTCTTTAAATAGAGATAATGGACCAATCAGGTGTTAAGCCATGGATCAAGTGTCGGTAATACTGAGGAGAGAATGAACCATCGAATCACTTCATGTCTAGAACATATTGTGATCGTTGGATTGTAAGTTACAAATGTACATAGTAAAGAAACACACTTTACCTAACTCTACACTACACCAAGTTATACTTAACTATTTCATATGTGTCGGAATATCTTAACATCAACAACAATAAAACTCGCACATAGTGACACTACCCATAGGTTTTCACATGCAATCCATGTGTTACAGAAGATGGAAATGTTCGTGGTTGGCAAATTAAAATAGTGGGCACAGTTCTAAACACAAACCTAGGTGCCATACAAATCTCAATATTTGTAATAGAACTCAAGAAGTTCGCCTTTTACTGTTGCCTAAGCTATCAGCCATTGTTGGGTACAGACTATAAACACATAGGAAAATTGCTTTGACAATGATTTCGAGACCATTGATGGCCATATCAATAAGTTCTTGATTTCAAAAATCATTGCCTCACTGCAAGCCTGCAATCCCAACACTCCTCCCCCTTCTCTTGCTCTTTCATTGTTCCTGGGATTCAATCCCGCTCTTTCCTTAGTTAACTCCTCAATTTTGTCCCTGAGATAAAATCATCTACACCAGTTTTCTTGTAAGTAACTGTGGGATAAGCAATTGTGTGTGTATACACCAAAACTATAATAGTTTAAATGAATGAATTTGAGAGATGACGTTGGGTTTTGGAGGCTTTAGGAAGTGCATGGAAAATTCATAGTTTAAAACTCAAGAAACACCTTTCTGATTTGATTAACCCTTGCTTCCCTTTCAATATGCTTTTTATTGTTTCTTTCCTTATCAATGGTTCTAGAGCTGTTTGATTAAATTTTGTTTCCCTTTCAATGCATTCTTTTTCCTTTCCTTATCCATGGGTCGAGAAGCATTCGATTGTGGATAAAAGTGGGTAGTGTGGATAAGGGTTATCTCGATCTTCACATTGACAACGTAATCTTAACCCTATCTCTCTTATGCATGGTATAGAAAAATAATTATGAATCCCTCCTATATCTATTTGATCTGAGGTTATTGATGTCAAGTGTCATCTTCGAAATCTTCCGCAGAAATTCATGGTGACCCTGTTGCCAATGGCAACAATGAATATGGAAGAGGTGTGTCTCCGCATGCAAGCAAGTGGCTCATGTCATGGATCATATGGTTCATTGAGTCACCTCATTACCCAAGGGAGATCATGAGCAAACCAAATCATGGAAGTTATCTTGGCAGGTGGTAATATTAACATGAAGAACCCCAATTCTAACAGGGTTGCTCAATTTATGGTTTTTGTCTTAGAAGAATATATGTGCCATTGCTTGGATGGGATCAGAGTGACAAGTTGTTTTATGCAGTTCATAAAGGTTCTCTTTGCACCATATGAAGTCACAGATAAAAATAGAGTACAAATACAAACATAGAGATAAAAATAGAGTACAAATACAAACATGGTAGGGAGGTTCTAGATATACCAAAGGAATAATTTTCCAAAATATGAGCATGACTAATGTCACAAATCCTATTATTATCAACCAATATTACTTCTCCCGTGCATTTCCATTCAACGATAAGTTTAAACCATGCTCAAATTATGTAAGTACAATTCACTTCTCATTTCCTTGGAATAAGGGAAAATTCGATAACAAGGTTTTGTTTCAAAGCATTGAGTCTTCTCATTGTTATGTTGAATATAGACTTCCGTTGTTAGTATTAGCAACAAAAATAAAAATCACACGTAGTGACACTGCCCATAGGTGTTCACATGCAATTCATGTGTTACAGAAGATGGAAATGTTGGTGGTTGGAAAATTAAAATAGTAGGCACGATTCTGAATGCAAACCTAAGTGCCACACAAATATTGATCTCTGTGACAGAGCTCAAGAAGCTCACCTTTTACTGTTGCTTGAGTTTTCAACCATTTTTATGTACAAACTATAAAGACACAGGAAAATTTCTTCGACAATGATTTCGAGATCATTGATGGTGGTATCTATAAGTTCTAGATTTCAAAAATCGTTCCCCCACTACAAGACTGAAATCCTAGCATTCCTCCCCCTTCTCTTGCTCTTTCATTGTCCCTGGGATTCGATCCCATGCTTTCCTCAGTTAACTCCTCAATTTTGTCCCTGGGATAAAATCATCTCCACCAATTTTCTTGTAAGTAATCGTGGGATAAGAGATTGTGTGTGTATACACCAAAACTGTAATAGTTTAAATGAATGACTTTGAGCGATGACGTTGGCTTTTGGTGACTTTAGGAAGTGCATGGATGATCCGTAGCTTAAACCTAAAGAAACACCTTTTTGATTTGATTAACTCTTCTTTCCATTTCAAAACATTTTTTATTTTTTCTTTCCTTATCCATGGTTTTGGAGGCATTTGATTAACTTTTGTTTCCATTTCAATGCATTTTTTATTTTTCGTTGCCTTATCCATTGGCAGTGTGGATAATGGTTATCCTGATCTTCACATTGACAGCGTAATCTTAATCCTATCTCTCTTATGCATGGTATGGAAAACTCATTCTAAAGGCCTCCTATAACTAGTCAACATGAGGTTATTAATGTTGGGTGTCATCTTCGAACTCTTCCATAGAATAGCACGGTGACCCTGTTTCCAATGGCAATAATGAATACGCAAGAGGCACGTCTTCACATGCAAGCAAGTGGCTCATGTCATGGATCGTATGGCTCATTGGGTCACCTCATTACCTAAGCAAGATCAGGAGCAGACCGAATCATGGAATCTATCTTGGGCAAGAAGAAATATTAACATGAAGAACCTTGATTCTAACAAGGTCACTCAATTTATGGTTTTTGTCTTAGAAGAAGAAGCTATGTGTCATTGCTTGGACAGAGTCAGAGTGACAAGCTTTTGCGGGTCCTTGAAGCTTACTAAGGTCCAAAGGCTGAACATATGTAGTTCATAAAGGGCCTCTTGGCACCACATGAAGTCATAGCTAAAAATAGAGTACAAATACAAAAATGGAGGTAAAAATAGAGTATGAATACAAACATGGCAAGCAGTTTTTGGATATACCAAAGAAATAATTTTCCAAAATATGAGCATAACTAATGTCGCAAATCCTATTATTGTTAACCAATATTACTGCTCACGTGCATTTCCATGCGACGATAAATTTAAACCATGATCAAATTATGTAAGTACAATTCGCCTCTCATTTCCTTGAAACAATGGAAAATCCGATAACAAGTTTTTGTTTAAACACGTTGAGTCTTCTTGTTGTTATGTTGAATATAGACATCGACTGTTAGTATTAGCAACAACACTAAAACTCGCACATAGTGACACTGCCCATAGGTGTTCACATGCAATCCATGTTTTACAGAAGATGGAAATAATGAATGTTGTAAAATTAAAATAGTGGGAACGGTTCTAAACACAAACATAGGTGCCATACAAATCTCGATCTCTGTGACAAAGCTCAAGAAGCTTTCCTTCTACTGTTGCCTTAGATGTCAACCATTGTTATGTATAGACTATAAACACACAGGAAAATTGCTTTGACAATGATTTCAAGATCACTGATGGTGGTATTTGTAAGTTCTCGATTTCAAAAATCATTGCCCCACTGCAAGTCTTCAATCCCACCACTCCTCCCCCTCCTCTTGCTCTTTCATTGTCCCTGGGATTCGATCCCGCACTTTTCTCAGTTAACTCCTCAATTTTGTCCCTAGGATAAAATCATCCCCACTAGTTTTCTTATAAGTAATCGTGGCATAAGCAATTGTGTGTGTATACACCAAAACTATAATAGTTTAAATGAATGACTTTGAGCGATGACGTTGGGTTTGGCGGCTTTAGGAAGTGCATGGATGATTCGTAGTTTAAAACTCAAGCAACACCTTTCTGATTTTATTAACTCCTGTTTCCATTTCAATACATTTTTTATTTTTTCTTTCCTTATCCATGGTTTTGAAAGCGTTTGATTGACCTTTTTTTTACATTTGAATCCATTTTTTATTTTTATTTTTTTCCTTGCCTTATCCATGGGTTGAGAGGCATTTGATTGTGGATAAAAGTGGGCAGTGTGGATAACAGTTATCCCGATCTTCACATTGACAGTGTAATCTTAACCCTATCTCTCTTATGCATGGTACAGAAAAATCATTTTAAAGCCCTCCTATATCTATTTGATATGAGGTTATTGATGTCGGGTGTCATCTTCGAACTCTTCCGTAGAATACATGGTGACCCTGTTGCTAACGAAAACAATGAATATGGGAGAGACGCGTCTTCACATGCAAGAAAGTGGCTCATGTCATGGATCATATGGCTCATTGAGTCGCCTCATTGCCCAAGCGAGATCAGGAGAAGACCAAATCATGGAAGCTATCTTGGCAGGTGGAAATATTAACATGTAGAACCCCGATTCTAACAAGGTCACTCAATTTACTGTTTTTGTCTCAGAAGAAGAAGTTATGTGTCATTGCTTGGACGGGATCAGAGTGACGGGTTGTTGCATGTTCTTGAAGCCTACTAAGGTCCAAAGTCTGAACATATGTAGTTCATAAAGGGCCTCTTTGTACCATATGAAGTCGCAGTGCAACGTGATAGCAAGCTCAAGAAGGACTAGGACCCAAACACAGATATTGGCATCTCTATTGCCAATTACACTCTGTATGTCCTGTCATTGTTACTTGGAGTTGTGAAGGGGAATTATCATGATAATATATATCGTTATGTTGTTTTCTTGCAAGTGAAAATACTACTAGTTAATTACATAGATCATGAAGCATAAGATTTGTATACCTGATTCAATTTATAACTGATACGTCTATAGTAAGCACCAAGTATGGAATCTTTAGACGTAGGCACTTTCATTAACATATTAGTAAAGCATGGTTAGAGTAATGATGTCAGGTAAATGGTCAAAAGATATACCTATGTATGTGCTCTAATGCAACTCATGATGATATTATGCCATACAGGTTGAATTAACATAGATATTCCAACTGCAATAAAACCCTAGATGAGACCAAACATGAACTGCAAAAGAACCATTCTACATTGAATTGGTTTCTATTAAGTTTTGTTGATTTCAATTGTCCTCTTAAGTATCTGAAATTCTGCTATTATCTCTCATATTTACTTGATTGCACAAGATAGCTAGCTTGGAGTGGTTAAGGGGGGAGACCTAAGAACATCTGTGCATAACTATGTGAAGGTTCAAACCCCATAGTCTGCACTTTTTAAAGGGAAAGTAGTTCTGGAAAATCGGTTATTTGACTCTTCTTATGAATTGCAGTGATTTTTAGATGTAGTAAGTAATTTTTTTTTGCAACCCATAAGAATATGAATACTTTATCTTGAGAGTTGCTAAGTTTCATTATGATTGAAGGGAATACTCATCATGTGATTACATGTCTTTGTATGGCTTGCATGTAGGACTCATTGTGTGGTTACAATGAGCTTCATTGATATGCTTACATGCATGGACGGATCCAATTTCTCACAAATTAACATGAGCTAAAAACTTATTTAAGATACTAGATATCCATAATCAAGCTTGAGAAATTAACAAAGTGGTTATTTACAATATATTTAGAAAATCAAAATATGTGGTGTATTTGATTTTTGATAGATAAAATAAAGGTCAAATATTAAATTATATTTATCTTATTATTCATTAATTAAGTTTTCTAAGTGAGTATTTATATAAATGAACAATGTTGAAATTAACCCTTGCACTTGTATTGAATTTCTTTAGTAGAAATGTGGGGAGGAGAAACCATGAAAGGCTACCCTGAAACAAATGATTCTGCAGTGTTGAAATTTGTTGGAGTAAAGAGTAATGCAAAGAAATAATTATCATGTTAGTTGTTGTTTGAATAATCAATTGTTTATTTTTAATAAGTAGAAATGGGCAACCATCAATTGATTTTTTTTATGGTGCCTACTTATTGTGTGATGCGAAGATTAAATTTCTATGTTATATTGCATAAATTCCCCAAAACTCAAGTTATGGTTGAATGCTCTTGTGAGGGAACAACTACTCAAAGCCATAAATTTAAAGCAGGAGGAATAAACAATTTTGTAATAATTGTAAAGTATGGTTATTGCATCGAAATTAGGATGTTATACTCAGAGTAGTAATGATATATTCAATTTGATATCAGGTAGTACATCTGCAAGGATAATATATATATCATTGAGGAGTGAGAAGGTTCAAATACTAAATGCCTCCACATAAGAGGATTAAAACATATAACCAGCTTAGGAAAAATAAAAGTATATAAATGGAAACTACATAAATCATTAGGTAAGAAGTCCATGACATACTATCAACATTAATAGAAGTTGATGGTCAATTAAGTGGGTTCCATCCTAGAATAAATTCTAAAGGCCTTGTTTAAGGATATCTATTCATAAAGGTTCCCATGAAAAATCGTTAAGCTCATGAACTATAGGTCGTTGTATGAGACTATGTATTTGTAAATTAAAAAAAATGTCTTTCAACTTAATATTTGATTGTGCATATATGTAATGATGAAATCTATTTTGGAATGTAATTTTTCCTATTGGGGAAGAAGTTATTGATGAAAACTTAACCTTACCAGGTTATTATATTCAGTAACATATGCATATTTCGTTGGACATGCATAGTTTGGACCTATAGGTGTCTTTGAGTAAACTAATATCTAAATAATTGTAGCTAACATAAATAAGAAGCACAAATTATATGCTCAAATCTAGACTGAGCCAGGGTCAAAGTTTTGAATAGTATACACAGATGCAATACAACTTGTTGTATGCATGAAGACATCATACATTAATAATGGTATGACCTTCATAAGTAGGTCAATGGGACTTCCACCCAAAAGTACCAATATGTTTTGGAAGGCTAAAAAAAACTCCTAAGGATCATGATTAATATTAGTAAGACAATATTAAATACAAGTTCAGGGCCACATTCTTGAGTCTACTCAAACTCCAATGTGTCAACTCAAAGAATGCAACCACAAACTTTACAATATTCATGTGCATACCCATCCAGATATGAGTGGAGTTCGGCTAATATCTTACAATATACATCTTTCCAAGCTAAAGCAAGAAAAGGATGCTAGATCTTGCAAAGGTACTTCATATGGGAAGTGATAAGATTAAAATAATATGTGTGTATATATAAACTTTATATGAAAAACATATTGGATATGGTGGTGCTCATGCACTTGAATTACAGATTGGGCAATTCAATTGTAGTCTAATGACTAATAAGAAGTACACTAGATTTGAAGCACGATTGTCTGAATTAATTAACCAATTCTTTATAAACCCAAAAGATTTCACATTAAAACAGCCATGAAGATCTAAAGATCTTATGCTAGTAAAATAATACATGCACCAAAGGAGTGACACATAAAAAAATTTCTAGAAGGAAGAATGATAAACCATGCAACATCTCTTTGTTGAATCAATTGGATGCTTTAACCATATTGGATGGTTAGGTGGGACTGGTAATCTGGATGGTTGTACTCAAAGGTATTGGGCAACTGTATAATATCAAATGTATATTTTGTACCACTATCAAAGAATCTTGAAGAAGTTTTTCGGTCAGATTGCCTTAATAGTGTTTTTGGTTCTGAATAGGACGACATAAGAAGTACTACCTAAACGACGCAAGAATTCATTTGATAATTGATAAATGAGTTATATTCTTTTGTTCCAGGGGTGATTTAATGTTTAAGAAGAAGTGTAAGCATGTGAATATAGCTTAGGTTCACACCTTGGTACACATAGAACCTAGAAAGCTTGGAGGGTGTGGAATTGAGAATATGGTAGCAATCATTTATAACTCATGTATGGGAGATGTATGTATTTGCATATTGATTGTTCAATTGGTTTTGAACATACACTAAATCATTCATGGAAAACAAGGTGTTGAAATAAATTTGAATAAATTTGAAAAGAACAACGGTAAATCATATGACATTATTAGTTTGTGTAGAGTACTTTTGAGTACCAAATAATTATTTTCCTAAAGACAAGGCTAAAATTTGTTATTAAACATCAAGTATAATACTTAAAGTCATACTAGATTAGAAGTTTTCTTTATGATTGGGCGGAGGTCATTAATACCCGGTTTAGTGACCGAGTAAATTCCAAAACTCAAAGTTATTGGTATGATAAAGTTGTAGCATGAATGAGTTTGCTGAAATTATTCTAAAAACACAAAACACATGAAAATGATTAGCTAAATAAAAGCACCTGAATACTTTGACATAAAAAATTTATTTACTTATGCTCGGATTGCATAAATTGAACAGGACCATGAAATTCCTTAATTCCCAATCAACAAACTGAGCATGGTTTGGTCGAACTTGCCTAAAGGTAATATGAATAATTGAAGAATTTTTTGGCATAATACCAACATGGTTGAAAACATGTGGATGAAGGATATGTCATGCTATGGAAATTGATATTAGGTACACGTGTGCAAGTTGTAATATGTACAAATTGTACATATGGCACTCGTACTGATGCATGTAGTGCATGATGATATATTACATGTATTGTTGTGTGTGTGTTATGTGCAGGTGCACATGATAGAAGAAAAAGAACTTGGTGATTTTCTGGTATGGAAATCGACCCAAAGTGCGTACAGAAGAAGGAACCTAAGAAGTGATTCAAGGATAAGTATCAGTGTTTTATTTCAGTTTTGTATGCATGTGATTATGATTATATCTATGTGGATTATAGGTGATTTATAATTGATGGGTACATATGATTTTGATGGTTATGTTTGAGCTAACCTGATATAATATTTTATACATGCTGATTAGTCAAATGTGTTAGATTGACTTGTTGTGAATAATGTAGGGGAACTGTATGAAGAAAGTGTTTGGCAAGAACACAAAGGCATTAGAAGAATGCAAGGAAAGAACATGCATTTCTTCAAACACAATGAACATGAGGAATCATATTTAAATGGCAGGCAACATAACCCGTAGTTACTCAAATAGTAGTATTGTATATCAAATTATGATATTAACTTTGGTAAACAAAGTTGATTTTCCACATCCAAAATCTCTCACAAAATTGATTGAAACAAATGTTACAGGTAGCGATGGAAGGAGATGTGCGGGTAGAACTCCTTTGTAACAATTATATATATCGAAAGATTTGCATCAGATGAAAAGGCCATGGGAGCCTGTAAATTCAGAAACAACTACCTATGAACGAGGAAAATAATATTGTAAGATGTAGTAATAGATCGAGGATGGTGTAAATTTAAGGGGGGGAGTATGTATCACCCTGCATTGTATGTAAATATATATATATATATATATATATATATATATATATATATATATATATATATATATATATATATATATATATATAATATATATATATATATATATATATATATATATATATATTATATATATATATCTATATTTCTAGTAAATTCTAAGCTATTTATATTAAAAAGAAAAAGAGTATATACAGAGAGGGTTGAACCTCTGAGGGAGCCATAGCAATCCCTCTCTCAAGAAGCTATTGCAAAAAATGCAGCTTTTACAAAAATTGATATTCTGTCTGATTACAAAAGCTGTGGTCATAACCAATAGCATAAACTTCTTTGAATGGACCCAAAACTAACAAAACTGATTACTGGACAAAGCATGGTTACATGGAAGGAGGGCCTGAACCAAAATTCTGCAAATGAGCTGCTTCAACTGGAACTATTTTGTAATGAGCCCCCGAGATTGACCGCGATTCTTGGAGATTCAAAACTGGATTTCTATCCCGTAGCTGCAAACTGATGAACTGGCACTTACTTAGGTTCAGCATTGACGTTGTCGTTGACCGGATCCGGGGTGCGCTCCCAAGTGACCATCACCCCTTCTTCCACCTCCATCGGGTTGGCGCCCGGGGGTAATTTGAGATGCAGGATATTTTCAAAACTCTTCACTGGCTCGCACTGAGTTCTGTTTTCCTGAGAAGAGCCCCGCTGGGTGCTATTTTCTGCCTGACCATCCTCTTCATGCATCTCAGTGGCGACCTTGATAATCTCTTCCACTCCTCTGCTCTGAGATGGCGAATCTTCCATGGAGGCAGGAGCAGAGCTGACTAGGTCGTCGTCTTCCTCAGAGAAGATGACCGTGACTAAGGCCGAGATAAGCGGTCTATTGAGCCGACTCCTGAAAGTAAACCTGGCAGAGTGTAACGAACTGGTCAGTGAGGGACCTAACTCGTCTGAGGGTGGCGAGGAGGGTGAGACCGTAGCTAAAGGCGAAATGAGACGAGGTTCAGAACTTCCCCGCCCCCCCGAACCTCCCCGGAATCCCAAATTCCTCCCGCGCCTGGGAGTGGCTCTACGACGGGGCGCCATATTCAGATGAGGCAACAGAATGACCAGTCTAACAGAGTGAGGATTCAGGGGAAACACGTGAGGGCTCAAATGGACACATAAGGAAGACCCATCTGAGGAAAACGAAACACAGCTTCTGGACCCTAACCTACAATTCTCCACCTCAATTGAGTGGACACAGGACCCAATCCTGACCTCCCTAGCAATTGCGGAAACCAGTCTATTAACAGGGTGAAGGCCACAGACAGACCTGAAACTCCGACGATAGAGGGCTAAATCCAAATTCGAGCTCTCCGCAGAAGCATCGAACACTGGAATGGACGTCCTCGAGGCGATCCGCCGGGGATTATTCTGTAACCAAGGCGGCTGTCCCTGAGAGCAGGACCACCATTGGCTATCACCGCAGTTGAATCTGTGAGGACCAGAGCAACTGAAGATCAAACAAACCAGAGCGAGTGCGTTCATAAGCAGTTTCGCCATCCTGATAAACTCCCTTTGCTTGCCATGAGCGCGTGCTTGCATTAAGGATGCCAGACTTACCTTCAATGTCTTACAATTAATACCGTCCTCTCCCCAACGAACTTCACCTGTAAGCATGCCAGCTGCCAACAGCGCGTGCTTCATGACAAACACTTAGTTAATGCCTCCTAATGACACCCGCATCCGGGTGTATGTAAATATTTGTTAATGTAATCTAAGAAAATATATGACTCATGTGTAACAATGAAAGTAAATAGTTGATTATTAAAATAAAATAATTTAATGACTTGGAAAAATGAGACACCAAGAGATGAGATTCTTGCCAAATCCCATTGGTGAATGGGAAGGGATAATTCTTTCATGATAAGAATTATAGATTCAATTCTAGATAATATTAATGGATTGGAGATAAATATCCATTAAGCTACTTAGCTGGAGAAAGATTCTAAGTTAAGAAAAACATAAAATCCTTGTCGGAGAGAAAAGCAAGCTTTTATGAGGAAAAGCCTTGCAAGAGAGAAAGGTGAGCTTTTCTGGGAAAATCCTAGGAAAATAGATAAAAGAGATCCATAAAATCGGGGTGCCGCTAATGGAAACCATATCATGAAAGAGGGTATTAAATACCCATTGAAGAGATCAATAGAGGGAGTTCATGCATGGAAATAACTTGGCTCGGGGGTGAACTGGAGGAAGTCAATTCTAGGTTGGGTGGCGGTGCTCGACTTTCTAAGTGACATTCTATCAATTTCTTTGGTCTAATTCCATTGCATGGGTATGTTGTTCCTTACCCTTTATATTGTTGAACTCTCTCAACACATGGGTATGTTGCATGTGTTATCTTTGTGTAGGATGATGATTGAATAATTACACATCATAGGGTGAATTGCATCCGTTGAGGCTCGTTTAGCTAATTATTCATATTGCATAAGTAGTAATTTTGACTATGCTAGTAGGACTATGATCATGATTATGGCCATGCTAGTTACGGTATATTCATGATAACGTTACATTAATTCTTGTGTTGAACCCTCATAGAAATGAAGTATGGATGCTCAAATCTTATTGATTGAATGCCATGATTTATTCTGTTCTCCAATTTGTAAATTTCTTTTAAGAGTTGATATGGAATGTAAGTCTATTAATTGAATCTAAAAGTCCACATCGTGGATCCAGTAGAGCATAGAAGGAATTGTAGTATTGTGCCCAGGGGGCATGTGCTATTTTCTACAAAGGAGAAACTCATTTCCATTAGCTTACCGCTGAACATCTCCAAGATCTATAAGTCCATCATGGAATTCATTAGGGAGCTTCCATTACTGGTTTACTGGTCCTTGTATTTATGTTAGTTGGTGGGGCGCTCAGAACATAATTCAATATAGACTTTAATAAAAATTAAATCACACTCCAAATCATGATAATTACAAAAAATTACATGGATATTTATTTAGAGGAGAGAAGTCTCTCGTATCTCTTCTAGAGAAACTTCCTCCTAGATATTTGGAGGAAGTTGAGAGCTATCCTCTTAATTTTAGAATTCTATCCGAACTTCCCTATCTCCTAATTAATTCTAAAATGACTCACTAATTCTAGAAAATCCTAGATTCTTCAATTAAATAATTACGTAAAAATGAAATATGAGATTCTCCTACATCAGATTACCATGGAAGAAAAAATACATTCATATGATTTTTTTTTGAAGTTCCTTAATATTGGCGCCATATTTTGAAATATCTGTTGTTGTCATCCATGTAGCATCTTCAACTGGTTTATTTCTCCATTTAACCAAGTATTGAAAATATTCTTTGCTTTCGACCCTTTTAACTACTCCTTGATCAATAATGGATTCAATCTACTTTGTTGGTGCTAAAGGTAACTACTTCTCCCACTAAATTTTGTCATGAACAGGTGCATTTGTAGAGTCATCCATTGGTTCCTTCAAGGGGTATAGATTCGAAACGTTAAATATTGGTAAAATACCAAAAATTTTGGGTAGTTCTATTTCATAAGCATTTGAGGAAAATTTCCTCAAAACTTTGCATGGTCCATTATTTTTCATTTTTAATTTATTATATTGCCCTTTAAGAAATATTTCTTTCTAAAGGTGTGCCATAACCAAATCTCCAACATTAAATTCAAGTTGTATTCTTTTGGAATCCGCTCTATGTTTGTACTTGTTCTTGCTTTCTTGTATGCGATGTTTGACTCTGTCTTTATTTCCTGCATACTGGCTGCGAAGTCTTGACCATCTACACTTATAAATTTTTGTTTTCCCACATTCCTCAATTCATAAATCCCTCTTGGATGCATTCCATAAATAATCTGGAATGGGCTTAATGATGTTCTTCTATTAGGTGAATTCTACATGCAAATTCTGCCTGAGCAGGTGCCTGATCCCATTGTTTTGGATGTTCACTTACCAAACTTCTTAAGATATTTCCAAGGGTTCTATTTACCACCACAGTATGACCATCAGTTTGGGTATGATAAGCTCAACTCAAACTGAGATTGGTTCCCAACTTTTCCCATAAATTTCTCCAAAAATGACCAACAAATTTGGTGTCTCTGTGAAAAACAATACTTGTAGGCAACCGAGCAATCTAAATATCTCTTTCAAGAATAAGTTTGCTATGTTAGTTGCATCATTTGTCTTTTTAATATCTATAAAATGTGCCATATTTGAAAATATATCAACCACAACAAATATCGAATCATTTCCTTTTTGTGTTTTGGGCAGGCCTTATACAAAATCCATGTTTTTGGAATCCCATGGTCAATTTGGTAGTGGTAGAGGTTGACATAGTCCATTGTTTTGACTTCTTCCTTTTGCATATTGACATATTCTGCATCTTTCCATAATTTTTCTTACATCTGCTGACATGTGAGGCCATTAATAAAATGCGTATAACTATGGTAGAGTTTTATCTTTCTCGAAATGACCTACTAAACCTCCACTATGTTTTTCTTTCAACAATTTTTCTCTCATTGAACATCTAGGAATGCACAATTGTTTTCCTTTAAATATAATTCCATCATGTATCATATAATCTAGCCATGGGTTTCGATCTCTACTGACAAGATTTTGACAAACTGCATAAGCTTCCTTAAAATCTGGATCAGCTTGATACATATCATTTAATTCATCAAGTCCCAAAACATTTACTTGAAAGTCTTGCAAAATTAAATTGACTAGGCTTAATGTGTTTTCCACTTTTTAAAATTATTTTAGAAAAATATGCAGCACCACTCAGACAGTCTATGAGGTCATCCATACAGGGTAATGGAAACCTGTACCTAATTGTAATTTTGTTGATTTCTCGAGAATCTATGCATATTCTCCATCCACCATCCTTCTTGGGAGTTAATACTGTCGAAACAACACACGGACTTAAGCTTTTTCGAACAAGACCTTTATCCAGCAATTCCTGTACTTGATTTTTAATCTCTTTGTTCTCTTTTGGACTCATTCTGTAAGCTGCTTTGTATGGAATGCTAGCACCTGGAACGAGGTTAATATGATGGCTAATACTTCTAATGGGAGGCAATTCATCAGGCAAGTCATCCACTACAATATCAATAAATTCATTCAACATGTTTTTAATTTCTTTTGGAAGATCATCCAAATTTGTATTTGTAAGGATCACCTTTGGCTTATGGATCAAGCAAAATTTATCTCCTCGTGCTTGATTTCTTGAAGAAATTCTTTCCCACTAAGTAACATTACCTTGGATTGGCCTTCTTATGGTTCTTTGTCATTTTTCAAAGGAAAAAGTACATTCTCTTCACCATCCTTTTCAAAAGTGTAGGTATTGCTCCTTCCATCCTGCATTTATTTCTTGTCATATTTCCATGGCCTTCCAAGTTAGATATGACATACAACCATAGGCATAACGTCACAAAGAACTTTATCCTTATAGCTTCCTATTTGAAACTCCACTTCACATTGTTCATTAACTAGTATCTGAAGTCTTTTTTGCAACCATGAAACTTTGTAAGGAGTAGGATCTTTAGTTTTTCTTAAATTTAAATTTTCTATCATTTCAATGGATACTAAATTATTAGTACTCCCACTATCAATGATAACTTTACAACATTTTCCTCCTGATTTAAAAAAAAAATTGAACATTGCTTTTCTTTGTGTGGGTTCCTTTACTTATTCATCATTAAGGATTCACCACTTCCAGGTGCATTTTCATGTGTGGAGGATTGTACACTTTCTGTATTAGTTTTTGTTATATGTCTGCTTCTTTGACTAGAAAATGTTTCTGGACAATCATTAGCCTTATGACCAACTTTGTTACATATATAACATCTTACCACAAAAGATCGACCTCTACCTCTTTGATATGGTCTTTGTCCTTTGTGATCTCCTCTTGACGATTCTGCTTGTTGTGAAGTGCTTCCTTTTTCTCTTTGAAATCTTACACTAAAACTTTCTCTGCTTAATTGTCCTTGGCTTGATGATCCTTTGTTGAATTGTCCTCTACCTCTTACCATGTTTCGTGCTCTTCCTCTTTAACTCTGCTTCTGTGCCAATTTTTCCTCAACCTTAAGAGTTATCTGGTGAGGTTCTTCAACTATTTTTAGAGACAAAATATTCAATTCATCTTCTATTTCGAATTTCAAATATGGCCATGCCAGTTACAGTATATTCATGATAACATTCCATTAATTCTTGTCTTGAACCCTCATAGAAATGAAGTATGGATGCTCGAATCTTATTGATTGAATGCCATGATTTATTCTATTCTCCAGGTTTTAAATTTTTTTAACAGTTGATATGGAATGTAACTCTATTACTTGAATCTAAAAGTCCACATCGTGGATCCAGTAGAGAATAGAAGGAATTGTAGTATTGTTCACAGGGGGTATGTGATATTTTCTGCAAAGGAAAAACATCTGCAAGATCTATAAGTCCATCATGGAATTCATTTGGGAGCTTCCATTACTAGTCCTTGTATTTATGCTAGTTGGTGCGACACTCAGAACATAATTCAATATAGACTTTGATGAAAAAAATCACACTCCAAATCATGAGAATTACAAACACTTACATGGATATTTATTTAGTGGAGAGACGTCTCTCATATCTTTTCTAGAGAAACTTCCTCCTAGATATTTAGAGGAAGTTGAGAGCTATCATCTCAATTTTAGAATTCTATTCTAACTTCCCTATCCCCTAATTAATTCTAAAATGACTCACTAAATCTAGAAAATCTTAGATTGTTCAATTAAATAATTACGTAAAAATTAAATATGAGTTTCTCCTACATTAGACTACCGTGGAAGAAAAAATACATTCATATGATTTGTTTCTAGAGTTCCTCAATATTGTTGCCATATTTTGAAATCTTTGTTGTTGTCATCCAAGTAGCGTCTTCAACTAGTTTATTTCTCCATTTAACTAATTATTGAAAATATTCTTTGTTTCTAGTCCTTTTAGCTACTCCTTGATCGATGATGGATTCAATCTGCGTTGTTGGTGCTAAAGGTAATAGTTGCTTCTCCCACTAAATTTTGTCATGAACAGGTGCATCTGTAGAGTCATCCATTGTTTCCTTCAAGGGGTATAGATTTGAAACATTAAATATTGGTGAAATACCAAAGTTTTTGGGTAGTTCTATTTCATAAGCATTTGAGGAAAATTTCCTCAAAAATTTGCATGGTCCAATCTTTTTCAATTTTAATTTATTATATTACCCTTTAGGAAATCTTTCTTTTTGAAGGTGTGCCATAACCAAATCTCCAACATTAAAGTCAAGATGTCTTCTTTTGGAATCTGCTCTATGTTTATACTTGTTACTGCTTTCTTGTATGTGATGTTTAACTCTGTCTTTATTTCCTGCATACTGGCTGCAAAGTCTTCACCATCTGCGCTTCTGAATTGTTGTTTTCACAGATTCCTCACTTCATAAATCCCTCTTGGATGCATTCCATAAACAATCTGGAATGGGCTTAATCCTATTCTTCTGTTAAGTGAAATGTTACATGCGAATTCTACCTGACAGGTACCTAATCCCATTGTTTCGTATGTTCACTTACCAAACTTCTTAAGATATTTCCAAGGCTTCTATTTACCACCATGGTATGACCATTAGTTTGGGGATGATATGATGAGCTGAAACTGAGATTGGTTCCCAACTTTTTCCATAGATTTCTCCAAAAATGACACACAAATTTGGTGTCTCTATAAAAAAAATTACTTGTAGGAAATCCATACAATCTAACTATCTCTTTTAAGAATAAGTTTGCTATGTTAGTTGAATCATTTGTCTTTTTAAAATCTATAAAACGTGCCATATTTGAAAATATATCAACCACAACAAATATTGAATCATTTCCTTTTTGTGTTTTGGGCAGGCCTAATACAAAATCCATGTTGTTGGAATCCCATGGTTGATTTGGTAGTGGTAGAGGTTGATATAGTCCATTGTTCTGACTTCTTCCTTTTGCATATTGACATATTCTGCATCTTTCCACAAATTTTCTTACATCTGTTGACATGTGAGGCCATTAATAAAATGCTTGTAATTGTGGTAGAGTTTTATCTTGCACGAAATAACCTACTAAACCTCCACTATGTTTTTCTTTCAACAATTTTTCTCTCATTGAGCATCTAGGAATGCACAACATTTTTCCTTTAAATATAAGTCCATCTTGTATCATATAATCTAGCCATGGGGTTTGATCTCTATTGACAGGATTTTGGCAAAATGCATAAGCTTCCTTAAAATCTGGATCATCTTGATACATATCTTTTAATTCATCAAGTCCCAAAACATTTACTTGAAATTCTTGCAAAATTAAATTGATTCTGCTTAATGCATTTGCCACTTTTTAAAATTGTTTTAGAAAAATACGCAACACCACGTAGACAATCTATGAGATCATCAATATGGGGTAATGGAAACCTGTACCTGATTGTAATTTTGTTGATTTATCGAGAATATATGCACATTCTCCATCCACCATCCTCCTTTGGACTTAATACTGTTGAAACAACACACGGACTTGAGCTTTTTCGAACAAGACCTTCATCCAGCAAGTCCTATACTTGATTTTTAATCTCTTCATTCTCTTTTGGAGTCATTCTGTAAGCTGCTTTGTTTGGAATGCTAGCACCTAGAATGAGGTCAATACGATGGCTAATACTTGTAATGGGAGGCAATTCATCAGGCAAGTCATCCACTACAATATCAATAAATTCATTCAACATGTTTTTAATTTCTTCTGGAAGATCATTCAAATTTGTATTTGTAAGGATCACCTTTGGCTTACCAATCAAGGCAAAATTTATCTCCTCATGCTTCATTTCTTGAATAAATTCTTTCCCACTAAGTAACATTACCTTGGATTGGCCTTCTTCTAGTGCTTTGTCATTTTTCAAAGGAAAAAGTACATTCTTTTCACCATCCTTTTCAAAAGTGTAGGTATTGCTCGTTCCATCTTGCATTTATTTCTTATCATATTTCCATGGCCTTCCAAGTTAGAAATGACATACATCCATAGGCATAACATCACAAAGAACTTTATCCTTATAACTTCCTATTTAAAACTCCACTTCACATTGTTCATTAACTAGTATCTGATGTCCCTTTTGCAACCATGAAACATTGTAAGGAGTAGGATCTTTAGTTTTTCATAAATTTAAATCTTCTACCATTTCAATGGATACTAAATTATTAGTACTCCCACTATCAATGATAACTTTACAACATTTTCCTCCTGATTTAAAAACAATTTTGAGAAATGTTTTTCTTTGTGTGGGTTCCTTTACTTCTTCTCGAGATTTTAATAAGGTTATTTTCATCATTAAGGATTCACCAGTTTCAGGTGCATTTTGATGTGTGGAGGATTATACACTTTCTATATCAGTTTGTGTTATATGTGTGCTTCCTTGACTAGAAAATCTTTCTAGAAATTCATTATCCTTATGACCAACTTTGTTACATATATAACATCTTACCACAAAAGATTGACCTCTACCACTGTGATATGGTCTTCGTCCTCTATAATCTCCTCTTGATGATTTTGCCTGTTGTGAATTGCTTCCTTTTTCTCTTTGAAATCTTACACTAAAACTTCCTCTACTTGATTGTCCTTAGCTTGATGATCCTTTGTTGAATTATCCTCTACCTCTTACTATGTTTCGTGTTGTTCCTCTTTAACTATGCTTAAGTGCCAATTTTTCTTCAACCTTAAGAGTTATTTGGTAAGCTTCTTCAACCTTTTTTAGAGATCAAATATTCAATTCATCTTCTATTTCAAATTTCAATCCATTAATGTATCTACCTATTTTTTCTTCATCAGTTTCCAGAGGACCAGATCTTTATACTCAATCTATAAAACCCCTATGTATATTCTTTTGCAGACATAAATTTATGCTTAATATTTTGCATATGGTGAAAGAGATTTAATTGGTATTCTCGAGGAAGAAATTTACCTTTGAGTTTAGCCACCATCCAATCCCAACTAGTGATCTTTCTTTTATTTTTATTTCTCCTTTTAGCCTGCACGATGTCCCACCATAATGCAACATGTCCTTTTAATATGTTCACTGCGAACTTAAATTTCTTCCCATCCGCTACACCTTCATAATCAAAATATTTGTCGATGGCACTAATCTAATCAATCAATTCTTCAGGATTTAAACTGCCTTCATCCATAGGCATGTCCAATCTTGACTTGGAACTTATTCCCGTGATCATTTTGACCATCTTCTCTTATGGAGTTTCTTCTTCAACTTCTTCTTCTGAGACTTCTTCAGTTTCTTCTTCTGAGCTTTCCTCTGCTTCACTAATATCACCAATTTTGACATCTCTTTGACATGTTATCTCTAATGCATCCAATTTGGTTCTAATATGTCTTACTTCATTAGACAAAACTTGATTTGCGGCTAATCTTCCTCGACCAATTCCAACGCCTCTTGCTCCTCTAATTCTATAAGCCATTTTATCTTTTAATTAAAATAAAAAACAATAATCCTTACTTAAATTCTTTTTTAATAACCACAACCCTTTATAAATTTTATGACTTTAAAATAATAATTAAATATTATAAAGTGTTTTATGGAGCATTCATCTTAAATAATCTTCTCCTTCAAATGAATACATATGCAATGTTTTTCAAAATAAATGGAGTGTTCCCTTAGTCATTACATCTCTCCTCCACTTATTATTTCTCATGGAAATACGTTTACATGCTTATATCATGAGCATTCCATTTAAATTTAAGCTTTCACACATCTATTATGGAATTTGATGCTGCCGTAATGTGAAAATTAATTTATTTACATTTGAATAAGATTCCTTCCCTTCCCCGCATATAAATTCAATGTTAAATGAATATATATGGAATGTTTTTCAAAATAAATGGAGTGATGCCTTACTCATTATATCTCTCCTCCACTTATTATCTCTCATGGACATATGTTTACATGCTTATCTCACGAGCATTTCCTTTAAATTTAAGCCTTCACATATCTATTATGGAATTTCATGCTCACGTAATGTGAAAATTAATTTATTTACACTTCAATAAGATTCCTTCCTGCATATAAATTCAACGTTAAATGTTGTTCACGTTGTCTGCAATCAAAAAAGCTTTACGATCACATGATCTCTTACACTTTAGCACGAACATTTTTATTTTGGTTCCGACGCGTAGTTTCCACGTACCGATTGTACAACATGCATTTTTCTGAGAAATCTTCACAACAGTCCAACGCAGCGCACTCAATGCAAAAACCCAACACAACTTTTCTCAATGCGGGCTCAACATAAATACCGAGCAGAGGGCTCAATACCGATTTTAATGCAGGGTTCTCCAATTCTGCTGACTCCTCCCCGCCAAAATTATGCAATCCATTGTTATAACATCCTCCATGACTTCACATCTTCTCTTCAACAGTGATATGGAATTCACTTCACACTCAAGAGTCACTTTGGTAACACGTTCTTCACAAGTTTTATTAATTTTTTCAGGTTCTCTAAGAAGCTGATCGCTGGTATCCATTTTCCATTTGTTGAGGGGACTACTGATAAAATTGCTAGGATTCTTAAGAAGCATAATGTCCCCGCGACCTTTAGGCCCCTTAACACCATTCACAAGTCTCTCAGATCAGTGAAGGATCCTATCGACCCTAAGGATATGAAAGGGGTATATATTATCCCTTGTCCCTATGGGACACCCTATATTGGTGACACTGGTTGCTCCATTAATCAAAGAATTAGTGAGCACGCCGCTGACCTTAAACATAAGAGAACCAAGTCTTCCGCTTTAGCAGAAGATGCCGAAAAACGCAAACATGAGGAGGCTAGTGTTATTGCTAGAGTTTCGCAGTTCCATCATCAAAAATATAGGGAAGCCCTTAAGATTGAAAAAAGTTGAGCAATCTCAATAGAGAGGATGACTGGAAGATCAGTAGGTTCTGGGTTCAGTACTCTCTTCCTAGTCGTTTTCTTCCCTTCCTCCCCTCCCTCGTTTTTTTGCTTGTTCCTATTATCCTATATCCTTTGGCCTTTGTTCTTTATTGATTAATATATGTGGTTTTTTTTAATATGCTAATAATTTTAACTGATAAAAGAAATATAATTACTTTAATTGTTATATGATGCTATGTTAATAAGCAATTAATTATATCGAATATTTAAAATATTATAGTTTTATTCTTTCTAACAGTTGACTTATTCTAATGTTTATATTTT